>SMDT01000474.1:0-167358 GCA_005392925.1 Aquilaria sinensis | reverse complement strand
GGTGGTAAGTGAGTCTACGGAGTGAGTTGTAGCTGAAGGCCTCTTTGTAGGAGTGAAAGGGAGCTGCAAGAACGCAACATCAAATTTCGACACTAAAAGAAAACCTAGAAACAAAATAAGAATAACAACACATTGGAAACAACTCTGAAATGCCAAGAGAGAAAGAAATTGGGGAAATAAAACTATTGCATATAAGAATAAATAGAATAAACCTCATTCTCCCAAGATCTATGTAAAGCCAAATTTGCTAAATCTAATGATAAATCAATTATTGGGCAAAAATGAATAGCTATTCATATTTTAATGACACTATACTTTATGGCATTTCTTGGTGGAATTATAATTTGGGTGTTTGCTGTGTCTTCCATCAAGTATGTATTTTTTGGAGAAAGATGGAGCAAAATCTCAAAACCTCAAGGCCACATGCAGTTCTTGCTTTGGCAATTCAAATGTAAGAGAAGGTTTTTTTCACTAATGAATCAATATTCAAAATCATTCAATTCTGGATCCCTTTCCCTATCAAAGCGCCAGATTTCTAAGTTCTCATAGGGACCCCTGGAATTTCTTCCAGGGCCTTTTGACAAAACCTGATTCACAGTAACCCGCAAAGATCCAAGTGACAAAACCATTTTTTTTTTTAAAAAAAAAGTGTAACACAAAACCATAAAAACAACAAACAACTATAAATAAAGGGAAAGAAAGACAACCCATACCTCAGGAACCACAAAAACTGCCACCCATACCCAGACATTCAACATTTTGTTCCTCATATAGATGTGTGCCTTTGTTTCAGTTAAGCCAACAACATGTGCAGAAAGAATTCAAAAATTACTTTTACTTCATTATTCTTTTTTCTTCTTTATTTTTTTCCCAAAGGCAATTAATGTATAGAGTCAAGATGATGGGATCAAAGTTATGGTTATTCTAGCATGCATATGATGACAAAAAGTAACTGGATAATTAGGGCCAATGTTTTATTTTCTGTTTGTGGCACACCTACTGCTATCCTAACATTTTTGCTAAACCTCCAATAATTCAACCTCCATTGAAATATTCATCACACATGGAAAAAAAATATAAAAATATAAGTAAAATACAACTTAATAACAATAGGAGAACAATGAAATTGGATAATTGTAACACTATTATAATAATAAAACAATTGATAAAAAAGTATGATGCACAAAAACTTTCAGTAAAACTGCTGGTATCATTCATTCATTTTTAGATACATGTGTCACAAACAATCTAATAAAATACCTACTACCTTCAAAATCTATATATTTACCACTAAATCAATAGTGTCAATCAACTTGAACAAATTCTGGTGATATTATAAAGTTAGGCAAACCAACAAAGATGGATTTAAGTGAAAATTATAGGAATAACCTAACTGAATAGCAGAGACGCAGATTAAGTATCAATCCCCACATGACATTCTCAGGTACATTCTAAGGATTCTTTCTTTCAACCAAAGAGGAGCAACTTTTGTACTTCAAAAGCAGCACCCTGAACTAGAGCATAATATCTTTAAAATTTATTATAAGTAATGATGTAGCACAAATAAAAAGAGAATTGATGTATATACTAAAAAAACCATATCATGGAACACCTCTAAGCTTCAGAATGCAAGTTTAGTATGAATAAGCACTATCTCCAGCTATTTCATCTTATTTGCCTTTGTGTAACTAAAAAGCTTAGCAAGAGTTGCTTCTTGGTAACCACTTTCGTAATATTAAGTATTAAATATTAGAACAGGAAAACAACAAAAAGGAAAAACCTGCAAACACTCAGTATTTTAGCATAACACAATCGCATAAATCAACAAAGTGGTGTTAAAATTAAAGGACTACAAGTTAGAAGTCGCATTACTTTAACTTAGGACATAGGTGTAAACCATTAAACATATTTTTGTGTCAAAACAATCCAACATGATATGTAGAACAGAAAAAATTGTCTTTTGGTTTTCAGTGCTATAACTTCTACTGCTTCAAACAGTTTCTTAGATACTTTTTCGTTTGTCTCACTACTAAAATTTTGCGATTTTCCAACGGGCATTTTACTAACGGTCAGACCGTTGGCAATTACCAATGTGTTACACCATTGGTGACAGTTATCAATGGTCAAGTTGTTAGTAACTTTCCAATGATTTAAATTATTGATAATTACCAACACGAAAAACCATTGGTAAATAAAAATTATATTACTAACGGCCTAAACCCGTAGAACTTGAAAAGGAAGAACCATTTTGAATTGACCATGGGAAACGGAGACTAAAGTGATAATTTTTTCCACCTTTTCTATTATAAAACTTCATTCACATGCATAACCTTTCATTTTCTTTTTCTTTTTCACTTATCCTCTCTCTTGCATAACTCTCCTTATTTATTTTTACTCTCTCCCGCTTTCCTCACGTACTTTTCATTTCCCTTTCATCTCTCTTTCTCCTCACATACTTTCATTTTCTTATTCTCATTTCCTTGTCCCTCTCTCTCTCTCTACTAAAAAAAAGCATTTTTCCAACGGCCATTTCTAATGAAAATTTAGGTATTGGTAAATGAAGCGTTGGCCGTTGGTAATTTCTAACAACTAGCCATTGGAAATTTCCAACGGCCTAGTCACACATAGTTATTTTCTAACAGTTCAATGGTTTTCAAAAAAAAAAATTTGCCGTTGGAAATTTTATAAAAAAATACTTAAATTATGTTTTTATATTTACAAAAAATATATTTTTTATTTATTAAAATCACATTTTATATTTACTTAAAACATACTATATACATATAATTATATATATAATAAAATCATATTCTTTATTTAATATTCAAAAAAATTATATTTACTAAAATTATATTAGCATAAAATATTATATTATTCAAGAATAAGTACTAAAATTGTATTTTATATTTTCCTAAAATTAACTGAAATGTACTAAAAATTTAAAAAATAACTAAATTTTTCAAAAAAATAAAATTTTTAAAAATTAACAATTTTACACGAAATTAAAAAAAAATCAGTAAAAATAAAATCCAGATCAACAATTAAACAGGATTTGAAAAAAAAAATCAAACAGAAAAGGCACAACAAGATTCATCTGATCCATCGATCGGGCATTCAACTACAAAAAAAAAAAATCAGATCAAGCATTCGGATTGAAAATTATACAATTCAAAATCAAAAAAATTCACCAAATCAAAAAATTAATCCTCAATAAATCACAACAAACACAAAAATGAAACCCGAAATCAAATCTGATTCAAAATACAACATCTCTATCAATCGATCTAATCCAAGAACTCCACCAATTAATCTAATCTAACAATTCCACCAATCTGATTCAAATTCAAAATCCAACAAACCAAAATCAAATTAAAAATGCAGATCCAAGATCACAAAAATAAAATCTAATTGGAAATAACCTATATCAAACATTGGCCAGAAAGCGACGCGTCTTAGAAGCTCGAGGAGAACGGCGCCTGGACAATAAGGAGGGCGATTTGAACAGTGCCAGGGGAGCAAGAGAGGACAGCAAGAATGGCACATAGATGATCAAAAGGACGGCAAGACAATGACAGTGACAAAGAAGTGGTGTGGGGGAACCTCTTACTTACCCTAATATAAGGTGTTCCCAGGATCTTAGGATAATCAGGATTTAGTAATTCTGCTCTTGGTTGCAAATGACTAAACTAATACTTGTATTGTTTAAAACTTTATACTTTCCATGGCATTCATTAAACACTTGAAATACATATCAAAGTCATATAAATATATTTATTTAAACTTCCAAGCATTAGTTTATGTACACATAAAACTTAACTTATGTACATCTATAAGCAACCACAGTGTATATACAGACATATACACTAAATAAGTCCCTGCACTTTTGTCAAACTAGAGTCATTTCCTTGGTACCTAAGTACCCAATATGTACAAAGTCTGAGACTATCAAAATAACTCTCACCCAAGCACAGAAGCTCCAAATTTGAGAGGTCCAACTTCTCCTTGTGCATTTTGCATGTATTTGTCAAGGCTATTTTAAATACTTAGTTTGTACATTAATATTACTAACCAATAACTTAGAATCATTAAAGATTCATGTACTTTAAATATCTGTACCAAAATCTTGCTTAACAATCTTTCAGTGGGTGTTAGGCTTCACACTATTAGTATCTGCACAATGTGATACTTAAGGGAATGAGAATTATAAATTCTCAGTAAAGAATTAAATACCTGCAAAATAAACTTTAGGACTCAGCATATATAACACATATACACATCTTAACGTGAGCTCAAAACGTTATGAGGTCTTGACTAATGACCACTAGTATGGGTTCTATGGTGGGGAACCCATCCTCAACCTAGTCCTTCTTACAAGAGCTTAACTCTTGCCTTAGCAAGCTTGGCTTGCCATTACTTACCCTTGCTCACACTGTACAGGAGTTCTTGGTAACTCATTTTTACTAAGTTTGGTAGCTTAGCTAGGGTACTCTTGAGCGTCAAAGCCCATCTTGAATACTTAGTACCCTATATTATTTACTATAATTACATAGTCCTTAAGTCACTTCTTATCCACCTCTTACTCTCTTAATTAATACATTGTAAAAATACATAATGCATCAATTTTAATTTGAACTTAAAATCCCTTATCTTGAATAATTAATGCAAGCAAACACCAACTTCAGTGTCCTTATAGTCTCGGTTTTGTATCCTTCTTTGTACCTTTATAGTAGCTTGAGTATTTCTTTTTTAATTGATCATTTAGCTACATAAATAAACCATAATTAAAACAATATTACAACATTCCTTATTGTTTAAGTGGTTAGGAATAACCCTCGCATTGGACTTCAATTAACCGGCCCTTTATTTAACAAACATATAAAGAAAACATTTCTTGGTCCTATTTGATTTCTTATTGCTAGCTTAACAATTCTAACAATTAATTAAAAAACAGGCCATTTTTTCCAATTTTATAACTTTTCCCTGCCGAAGCAACTAAGAAAATAAAATGTAGCCTAGGTTCCTATAAATTACTTGCTTAATGCAAGCTTTCATGCTTAATTCTCTCCACCAACAAGCTTGGAACCAATTTAATCAACAAAATCAGCCTCTCCACCAACAAAATAAACCAAGAAATTAAGGGAAACATAATTATTTGCTTGCTTACAAAAAATGAGCTCAAAACTGAGCTCTTCATGCAAGGATCTAACTTTTCTCCCAAAATTTCCTTGAATTTGTGATTAATTTGGTGGATTGGAGCTTGGATGGTGCGGTTATGGTGGTTTGAAGGAGATGAAAGGAGACTCTCGGGTGGTAGTAGGAGATGGATGAAGAAGACAATGAATAAATAAAAGAACTAAGTCAACTTTGATATGTTGAGTATGTGTCACGCAGCTGGTCCCTTTTTTTGTACTCAGTAGTACATTGGGGACTTCTCTGTAATCAAACATAAATTTCAGGACCAAAACTAGCATTATGGCGTGCCTAAATCCTCCTTCATCTTAATTACACGGCCAGTCCTCAACTTTAACAGACATGAAATTTATACCCAATACTTCTGAGGGTTACACATAAACCACCTATAGACAATCTAGTCAATTAACAATTTCACAAGGGTAAAGTGGGAATCATGAAAAACCGTGATATCTTAAATTTAATATTTTTCCATCCTCTACCCAACCATGAAATAAAAATGGGTCACTATATAAAATGACTAAAATGGCCTTCTTGGTCCGGTTTGCTTAAATGACTAATTTTTGTCCTTTTTTAAGCTACTATATTTTATCAAACTGAGAATTTACTTGCATTAAATATTCTAAACATATTAAATTACTAAAATAACCAAAGTTACCTCAGTAATCATGATTCAAATTTTTGGGAGTCGTAACAAACAGCATGTACGGGGACGCGATAAAGAATTCCAATGGCAAATGAAGGAGTTAAGAGAGGCGAGAGAGGGCCGAGAGAGATAATAAGGGGAGTTAAGAGAGATAGGGTGGGGCAGCAAATGGGTGCCAAATTGGGGTTTTAGGGGGAGAGTGTTAGGTTATGATGTATATATGAAGGGATGGGGTTCTAATAAATGGGTTGGGTTATATTGTAGTATAATATATACGATATATCTATTAATATATATGTTACATACATTATAATATATGAAACATTATAGTATAATATCTATGAAAGTATAATATGTGTGTGATGTGTGTGTGTGTGTATATATTATATATATATATATATATATATATATATATATATATATATATATATATATATATATATATATATATATATATATTTATATGGGTTTTTATGGCTTTTATATGATATGATGTGTGTATGTGTGTGTGTCAATATAAATATCAACATAAATACATATGAATATATTACTATTATTATTGTTGTTGTTGTTGTTACATTCATACATACATGTTACAAAAATATATATTATTATTATTATTATTATATATATTTTTTAACAAAATATTTTCAAAATACTGCTTTACTTTCTAAAATTGTATAATAAAAATGATAAATATGATATATATATATATATATCAGTGTAATATAAATATACATATTATAATTATTTTTATTTCTAATAATGTGTGTGTGCGTGTGTGTACATATATATTACCATGTCTATTATTATTATTATTATTATTATTATCATCATCATTTTTTCAACGTGGGAATTTCCAACAGCCAGGGCCGTTGGTAATTGAATTTTTTTGAAATTCCCAACAAGCTAGTTTCCAATGGCTCAATGCATTGAAAATTTATAACGGTTAGACCATTGGAAAATATGGTGTTAAATTTTTCAACGGTTAGACTGTTAGAAATTCATCTATCATTTTTCCAATGGCTCATCGCATTGGAAATTTCCAATTGCCAAGTTGTTGAAAATTTGGCCGTTGAAAAAAATACTTTTTTTTGCAGTGCAGTGTCTCTCACAGACACACAATTATTCTAGTTTCTAGGTTGGCGTGACATCGCCACCGCTAGGATGAGTATTCTGACAATGGCGTCGTTGGCTGGTAAATTTTTTTTTTTTCCAAATTTTAAATCAGCTTAGGTATTCCTCGTCTCCTCCTCTTTAATATTCTCTAAAGCCATTTATTCAAAAACTCAATCATTTTTTGTATATCAAGTTCAACGTTTAAAACCCATTTTTTTTAATTTTTTAATTTTAGGTTACTTTTTTTATAAGTTTCCTTTGGAGTATATTGTTGCTAGATTGGAGAGGAATTGAAGGACCTAATTGCGGCGGTGCTCAGCAGGCGAGCAGAGTGTGAGAGCCACACATGGCTAGCCATGTTGTCCATGTACCACCAACCATCTCAGCCTATCAAGGCTATCTTTGGTTTGATTGGATCTTTGGTTTTCTTACTTTTGATTGTTCTTTCAGACCTATGTGTGTTGAACCAAAACATTGTTATTCTTTGGTTCTATATTTGTTTGAGTCAAAACATTGTTTGATTGGATCTATATTTGTTTGAATATATATGTTGCTATGTCCTATAGATTCTGTTGATTTTTATTGGGCTTTGTCTAAATACTTCCCTTAAACAATTGATGAAATGAGGTCGAGGAGGCAGTTGCTGGCGTGGAAGCAAACCGATGGAGGCAAAGGTGGACAAGTGGTGGTGGCAGACCAAGAAAGCTTGGTGATGGCGGTATCTGTTAATACAATAAAGTTATGTTGACTAGGGTTTGTGGAGAAATGTGCTGGGCAAATAAATGAAATGGGCCCATTTATGTAAAAGTCATTTTTCCTTTATAGCTCTATTTTCAATTGGTGGATTTCTTTCTATAAAATTTGTTAAAACATTTCATATTTTGTGTTGGTTTTGTTTGTTGATGCGATGTAATTTGCTAGAATATAAATATTGGATTTATTAACAACTAAACCCCAATTTAATATCTATATTTGTTAAGAATTCATTTTAATTATTTTCAGCATATATATACATATATATTAAAAAAAGCATTTACAAATGGCTTTACATTGCAAACTGTTTTATTTGTTTACCAACAGTCATAGCCGTTGGTAATCTATTAAAGGTCTAACACATTGATAATCATCAATGGTTTAAATCATTGGTAAAAATTGAACTATTGCTAAAAAGTGCCAGATCTTGAACTATTGGTAATTAACAACTGCTTCTTTACCAACAACCAAAAGTTAAAAATTACCAACGACTCATTACTTGGCCATTGGTAAAATAATAACCAATGCATTGATTACAAATATCTCGTTACTAATGGTTTACTAGCCAACACATGTAAGTTGAAAAATTTTAGATGCCTCTAGTGTACTTTGACCTTTACACTTCAAAATGAAGATTGAAGAGCGCTGGAATAGAGAAGGAACAGAAGATAACGTGGTAGGGGAAAAAGAAAATGAGTAGAATTCAATTCCATCTTAAAATTTTTAGATGGTCTAATGGTAACACTTATTTATTAGATCACTAAATTTATTTTGATGTTCAAGTTCAATAAAGTTTGGTTTGATAATGGATCGAAATGGAGCTTGAATCCGAACCAATAGATAGAGGCTTGGTTTCCTTTCCCCTGCACCTCTGGGTTCAAGGGTGTCCAAAACCTCAAATATCAAAAGAATGAAATTTCAAAGTGGTATAGTTGGTTTTTTTAGGGTGGCTTTAACTATCAATGGAAAGCTTAGGGGCTTAATCATTAAATTAGATGCTACTTTAATGGCCGTCCCGGAATTTAAGTCGTTCTATCGGAATATTTCTATCTTCGCCCCTAAGGGCCTCATCCCACGAAAGAAAAACAATTCTCTGGGCGTAACAAATCCATCGCAATAATCGACGGCGAAAAGTAGCGAGAGCTGAAAATGGCGTTGCAATGGGTGATACTAACCTACATCGTAGCAGCGGAGGCCGCGATAGCTCTTTTATTGACTCTTCCGTCGCCGAAGCTGCTGAGAAACCGTTTGGTTTCTCTCGTCTCTCTCGCTCTTCAGCCTGCGCTCTTCGTAGTGCCTTTCGCAGGATTCCAGCTCTTAGGTTGTGCGATTTCTTGCTTATGTCTGTGTTTTGGTTTTATAACGTTTTTGATCTGTTACTCTTGTTTCTTTTCCCTCTGACTTGATGATCTGCGTTTTGTTGGTCCTGATCAGACATCTACTGGAAGAATGAGCACAGGATGAAGTGTACTTCTGAGATCTGCACTGCAGCTGAGAGGGATCGGTACGAGAAAGCTGTAAGTTCTCTCGGAGATTTCACCTTCTGTTCATGCATATCTTCTGTGTTTCATTTTCTAGTAGGATGGGAGATTGAACGATAGGATTGTAGGCTTATAGCCTCTTTTGTACTGTTTAGGTTGTCTTACTAGCTCTTGTTCGTGGCACGTTTAGCGTGCAGATGAATAATTCGAAGTAATCTAGCTGCAATTTATTGAGAGATTGAAAACGCATCTGTTTGAAGTGATAGTGATGTTTTTTTCGATGTTTTTATGGCCTGGAATTCATGCTGGGATGAGAGATCGCAAACTTTCAAACTGAATTTGTCAAGATTCTACCTTGTTTCTGAATAATGATAAAATTTTGAACATAAAATTATGTCCCAAAAAAATAGAAATATGACTGTGAAGTAGATTTGCAGTTTCCCTGGCTTAAATAATAAAGAATTTTTATCCATGCCTGCCATGGTGTCTTTCATATAGAGGCTCTATACTTGTGTACTTTGCTAATCAAACTATTTTGGTGTTGGAAAGCTATGAGTTTAGGAATTTCTTATGGAGAAGGTAAGAACATGAGGATTCTGGTCCGTTCTAGCTCTTATGTTATATTGGGTACTTCTCCTTTATTAGTTTCTTTTTGCCAGAAATTGTCTTCTTTCTTGGACATTAGAATGTAATTAACGCTCGATAAATTGATCTCTTGTTGTGGTAAAGTTAAAGCACAATCACCGTAACATTCACCAAGTATGGTGTGTTGCTTGCTAGTCTTGGTCATAACAAACTTTAGAAGGTTAATTTGTCCGGCAACCAAAGGGAAAATGTTAGGAACTTGAACTGTTAACTTCTACCAAAATGTGTCATGACCTATCATTCTACTCTGTTATGTTCTTGAACCATGGTATGTTGTATTGATTAGGTTTCAAAAGGGCTCTGTTTACTAAAGCTACGCTGTATTTTCTGTAGTTAAAACTCTGTTAATGAGGATATTACTTGTATTCTGATCGTTCTGTGTGGATAGCTGATGGTCAAAAGAGAATTTTTATTGTCCTTTACACTTCCCACATGAATTTGTGAATGGGGCAATAAGTTTGGTTAATCGTGTCACATTCTATCGATATATGTTCTGTTGTGGTTGTAGTTCATTTTGGATTCTTTTAATGTTCGTTTGCATTCCCAATTTAATGCTTTATCAAATATTAAATCCACCCATGCACTACATGTATTCAGTGCAGGAAGACTGAAATACTTTGTGAAATTACCAATTCTAATCATGAGCTGCTGATTTTATCTGGGAGTCGGGATGGCAATCCTGTTCTCATTCCATTTGTTAACTTCAGTGTCTTCTTTCCGAAGCCTTGTATCCTGAAGAGAAATGGAAAAAAGAGCATTAACTTGTCTTAATTGTCTAACAATAATTACTTTTGACATTAAAAAAAAAAAAGTCTCATGATAAATTTCTTTTACATCATGTGATATCATAATGTGTGCAAAATCTCATTCTTTCGTTCTGTAGATCTTCAAATCTCAAAGGAACGTGATATTGTGTGCATCGGCATGCCTTCTCTACTGGTAAGCTACTGAGATACTACATTCAAGTTAATATTTCTTCAATGGGCAATTGCAATGCTGCAAGTCCAATAATTGGTTTCTAACGCTTGGCTTGTACAGGTGCATCTATCGTATTTGCAAGTATAACAAGGAAATCAAAAGTTTGGAGGAAGTGGAGAAGAGATACAAGGAAAATTAGTACTTCAAAGCGCAGTCTTGTTCTGAAATCTGAAATACACAGAATTTGGAGGGTGTGAGGATGCTCTCTTTTATGCAGTAGAACCGGCATGCATCGTTGTATCTTAGTAGAGTATTTAGTTGAAGTACTTGCTTGTTAAGAGTTTTATGTTGCCGACAACTATAAGTCGTTCAATGACATCCTCTTGTTGGTAGGCAGATGAGTGGAGGCAGATAAACCATTATCATTGAGAGGTTTGTCGCTGCTTTGAACTCCGAATCTATTCTTCATGTCTGTTATTTAAAAAAAAAAACCCTCTTCAGGCTTTAGCCGAATTACGCGGTCAAACAATTGCCTACTCATTGCTGAACGACGCATCTTGCCAGCTACTACTGTGTTGAATCATCTTGTTCTGGCTTTGGTACCTCGCTATTGTGTGATCAGAATTCAGAAGTTGAACTTGCGTTTTCCTCAACAAGGAGCAATCCAAACATAAAGGCAATACTATTTTACTCAACTAAAAGTACCCGCAAGATCCAATTGTCCTTCTGGAAGCTGCAGACCTCCAAAGGTCAGTTAGAAGAGGTGCATACTCGCAAATCAGCAGCATGTAAAAGAGTATCCAAGCCTCTCGAAAGCCGTGATATTCAGTAACCAGTCAGAAAAAAGCTTAAATCCTTGATCGGTACGAAACCACTTTTGCAGCAATTGCAACCGACTGTTGACTTCAAGTTTAAATATAATAGACCAAACTACTTTTGCAGCAGTTGAAAGGAATGAGTAAGAGAAATTAGATTATCTAGTTCAATATTTTAAAACTTGCTCAACTATTCTTTCATAGATTTTAAGAAACTTTCTCAGGGCAGGAATGTTTTTAATTTTTTAATTAAAGAATAAAACAGTCTCATTATAGTACAAAATCTATCTTACAGTTTGAGACATGCACTAATAAGAATTAACACTTCATATTCTTTGAAAAGAGAATTACCAATTCATCTATGCAAAATGAAGGATTCCTCTTCAAGGTTACAGACTTGCACAAAATATTTACGAGAAAATAAAATAAAATAAAATTCTCCATTCCACTCCTGGGCGCTTCCCAACCTTTCTTTATCTCTATCACATGTGCATCAGTCCATGCATAATTCTGATCGTGGTCAACGATTATACATGTATGGTACATCACAAGATTACAACCTGCACCTCATTGAGAAGACCGGTGAGCATACAAAATTTTCATATCAATTATATTTATATAGAAAAAAGTTAATAAAAATAGTTAAGAATTTAAAAATAAGTTATAATCAATTAAAAATATCAAAAGATTAAATTTTTTTGAAGGTGTTGGTAACAAGATTGTTAAATGAAAAAACATATGACATAAGACTAATGTAGGAAGTTGGGATTTTACGTGAAATCAAAGTCGAGTATCACTCATGCAAGTTTAGTACAAAGTAGTGAAAATGCTTACCTCCAAAATTTGAGGACAAGAAGACATCACCATAGACAAATAGATAATCAATTGTGTTGTTTACCATTTTTCAGAAAAAGTAAAGAAATCAACAAAAAACAAAAAAACAATTACGGGCAAAAAGAAAAAAGGGCCCAAGCCAAGAGGGTGATACTGTAGCACAATTAGTACATGTAAGTACCTGCACTGCCGGCAAAAAGGCGAAGTATTGATGGCACTGAACCCAGGGTCTTGGATTAAAATCCCCTCCCCCAATCCCACAAATGTCTTCAATGTTATTGCCTTGTATAATTGATTCTGAGTAAAATAAAAAAAAAAGTATATATAATTATCTTGGAAATGTCCCTGCTTCATTAGTCCTCCGCACGTGGAAAATTCTTCTCCATACGGTGGCAAATGAAAAGTTATTCTCAATTTAGAAATTTTAAACCCAGGATGATGAATGCTCAACGGATTTTAAACTCGGGATGATAAATGATAAATGTAACTAAGTTCTTTTACATGAAAAAAAAAAAAGGAAAGAAATCAACAGAGTTCTTCTTACGAGTGTGTTTACACTTTTTACAGTGGCCATTTTATTAAAAAGAACTGGGTAGCAAGAAGGATAAAATCAAAGAAGCAATTTGCTCCTAAAACTAAAATTGTTGTTCAAATTCTTAAAGCAGTAGAAAGGCTGGGAGAACAACCAAAGAAATTAGAGCCGGGAGGGATAAAGAGGGAAAAAGAAACATACGATTTTTGCTTGCTAGCTGAGCGTGCTACAAATATTTGATCATCTTGCAAACAGAGTCGATCTGAGAAACGCATGGAAAGTGAGGGCGTGTAAACAGAGATAGGTTTGACGTGTTCAGGAAGTTGTTGATTGGATTATTAGGTCAAGGGTAAGGTGTTGCTGGCTTTAACAACGTTACATAATGGAAGTCGTACACCCCAAAAAAAAAAAATTATGGACGCCGAAAGAGTCCAGCTGGAAACCCACTTGTACTGCCAGCTCACTTAGCAAATCTGCCACTAGTACAAAACACAAAAAAAAAACAAAAACAAAAAACCTCTCCGTCTTTTGACGGAAAATCACTTGCAGATGGCTGATCTTGTAAGTTGTAAGTGAAAACAAGGTCCATCAACTGAACTCCAGCAAACTTCTGCGTCCTTTTGAAAAACACCAACTAATAGTATTATTGATTGAAGGTCTTATTTTTCAACCATGATAACAATTTAATAACCATCAGCTTCACCGATTCGGTGGATGAACTTTTTTCATCAGCAAAAATCCTGTATTGATAGGCGAATTCTGTTACAAGAATTATCTCCCCAGACATCTACACCACATCAAACGAATGAATAGCATTATTCGTTTGAATAAATGGCTATACAACAAATTAAAAACACCCTATCTTTCAAACTGCTGCCACGGGAATCGGAAAAACACTTCAGAGAAATCACTATCCAAGGGTGGCTGGCTGGTGTATTTGTCCTAGTAGCTTTTAACATCAAATAGCCAACATCGATCCCCTTTTGCGATAGACTGAGACTTTTTTGTGCATCCATAAATAGATATATACGATCTATTCTTGCCTGATATAAGGAGAGGATATTATCTCTGTGTTGAAGGAATCGTCACCAGAGATTCCATACATATTGGCATCCTTCTCCTCCTCCCACTTAAGGACCTCCCTCACATATCTCAACGCCTGGTCAACCGAAGCACTCTCAAGACCTCTAGTCCGCCACACAAACAGCTTTCTGCCACTCAATGAAAAATACAGCTGCTTGAATTTCATTGCAACATAATAGTATACCTGCTGAGCCAGGGTTTGGTTGTTATGGTTAGGCTTTAGAGGCCTGAAATCCTTGAACCACTCGCACACAGAGAGAGGAACCCGATTTATCTTGTCTTCCAAGGCATCATATTTGTTCAAGAGAAGTACAAAATGGGTGTTCTTCAAACAAGGTTGCCTCACCAGACTTTCGAAGACATCTCTGTTTTCCAACATTTTGTTACGAACAGGACCTCCACAGGACAAGAGTTGGTCATAGTCACTCAGAGCAACGCAGAAAATCATCACTCTCACATCTTCAAACATTTCCAGCCACTTGAAACCTTCGTGTAATACCTTAGCACTTACTCGAATCAGTTGATACCTGGAAAGCAATAACTTCTGCTAAGCCATACAGAATGTTAATGTAATGTTTTGGAGAGAAGGTGTATTTCCTAGTGGAAAATCTTACTTCACTGAGGAAGACAGGCGTCCAGAGCTAGTGTCATATATGTCAGACATTGGGCTCCTTTCATCAAATGAGAACTCAACAAAGGCGATCCCATTGTGTTGAGTGACTCCTTCAGCATATAGAAAATCTGTCTCTGAAGGTTCATACTCATTGCTTGATATTTCAACAGCCTGTATGATATAAATTCTTTCTAAAAAATGGCTGATTGAACTGAAGAAATCATCAGATTATCAGAGCATTCTGAATTTGGAGAAGAACAAGCATGAAGTGAACTCGAACCACCCAATGGTGGTAAAGTGCCGAAATAAAGATATGCAACTTTAACCAGACTAAAGACAGGAAAAAACAACCTAGGACTCTGCATCAGAAAAAAAGAAAAAATTATCAACTGAACAAGACTAATCTCAAGTCTTTACCATGCATCTTACTCATGAAGATTTGAATCTATGAAGTGTTAGTTCTCAGGTCCATTCAGTGTATGCATCCCATTTAGCAAGAACAAATAAACTTCCCTCATACACACAGTCAAATACTTGCCCTCAATTATACATCTTGCCAGTTGCTCCTATGTTGAGTCATTTGCTGAATTTTTGGTACCTTGCTATTATTGATATAACAATTAAAAATAACAGGCATGCATGACAAAGAGATCAGAACTTGAACTTCATTAGTTTTTCCTCAACTAGGAGCAATAAAAACACAAAGAAAAACCAAATTATTGTACTATACAAAAAGCACCTGATCTAAAAAATATTTGGCAGTATCAGGAAGATCCAATTCTGCCCTTCTTTTGTATGTTTCCTGAATAGCAGGATCCTTCCAGAGCTCAGTTAGAAGAGGTGCATACTCACGAGCTGCAGCAGGAAAAAAAGCATCCAAATCTCCCGAAGCCATAATGTCCAGTAACCAGTCAGAAAAAAGCTTAAATCTTTGATTGATTGAATAAATACATTCGCTTTGTTTAGTGTTTCCTGCATCACATGAACCCCATAAGTTAAACAACTCCAGTAACATGATAAAACTAACATAAAAATCAAGAAAGTGTTCCTTTCACTGGCAATTCCATGAACCCAGTAACTAAATTATTGGGTGAGGAAAGATGCTCCCAGCAATTGTTCTCTCGTGCAATAGCACAGCAAGATGCTTGTAAAACCCTTTTTTTCTGAATTTCCTTAAGCAAACATGACAGTTGAATAAAGATGTTCCTAGCAAGATGCTTGAAGAAGATCTAAGTTGTGTGGTTCCTTGAATAAAAAGGAAAGTGGCCATGGAACTAAGTTTTGAGAAGAATTTGCCAATAATTAAGTTCTCAAAAAGGCCATATCTTGCAGGATTAGTTTGTCTATATTGTCTTTATGCACCAGGAATTCTGGACACCCCTCTCAAGTTCCCCTCAATAAAAACCAAGTTGGAGAAAACTTCAGATGCACAGGCTGAATGGCAGGTGAAAATTTCATTCTTAACTATTATATTGATTCCATATGCAGCAAACATGACATGACTATTACAGGAATTCACTTATATGTTTATACTTGCATCAGAGCCCTTATTTACCATGATAAAACATTGGAAAAGAATAAGGAAATGAATGTTGTAATATTGAGACCTGGAGCAGACTCTTCAGGATCTGCTTTAGCTTTATTTTGCTCCTGTGGTGCTTCCTCTTCAAATCTCTCTCGCCCTTCAAGCAATATACTAAGATATTTGTACATATTGCTTTGAATAATAAACTTGATGTTTTGCAGCTCCTCAGGAGAGAATTTCTTCCCATATAAAAGCCGCATCTGTCAATAGATGCAGGAACCTAATCAGAGTAGACCTAAATAACCAATGGCGAAGGAAACAAAAGCAGTGAATCCCAAACACTTGAAGGAAAATACAGCATCATCACAAAAATGATCTTAATCTGTATTTTGGTTGGACCTAATTTCCTTGTGCTCTCTTCAAGACGATTTACTAGGCTCTGGTATTCTTTTCAACTTTTATAAAATAAAATAAACAAAACGACCTACAGTGATATATATTTTTTTATTCTAGAGATTTTGCATTGACGGATGAGGAAAAACCAGTTATGATGATTTTAGACAAGTTTATTTGCGTCATTGTTTTGCAGAAACAACTGCAAGTAATCAATGCCCCAAATCTTGAAGCTCATTTCTATCACTAATTGCTTCTGCCAATTATGATTCTGCATGGCAACATGGATACTATTTAAGAAGAGTTAAAACCCCTTATCAAACACTATATTTTGCATGAGATGCAGACTATGTTATGGTTGACTCCCTACATCATCAGAAAGTCACAAAATAACCGGCTCAAGAAAGAAGCCCTTATTTAATAAGACACACACACACATGTTATGTACACACATATTGTATTCAAATAAAAGCAGAAGAGAAAAATTGTTTCTTTTTGTCAGTGCATGACATTCATATTAAGGCAATTAAAAACTGAAATTCAACTTTAAGAATCACTTCTTTCAAAACTTGAACCATTTAAGCCTTGAGAAAGAATATGAGAAGAAAAGACACCATGAAAAAGAGCAGTGTTAGAAGGGAGGCTCCAATGATAGGAATGGCAGGAAAAGCTAGATGAATGTGGATCAGCATCGCAAAATAAAAGACCAAGTTCAATAGAGAGGAAACATTAACAATTAGATATTCAAGAAATGCTACAAAATATCAATATGTAACATGGCTTTCAATCTGAAGGGTATACCTGCTTATATATGGTGCTGGTTCCAGACCCTTCCAATCCAAACAATAGGAGTTTCTGCACTGTTCCCTGCTGCATATATTCAGGTGTTGAACTCCCTGAAAGTGTAGTTGCATGTTCTTGTGGCCCATGTGAATTGGTGGGGGGCACAGGTAGAGAAAACAGACAACAAATGAAGCGAGCAGATGCCTGCCTACAAGAATTTCAACGCAACTGAATTAAACTATGACCACAAACTAATATTCAAAACAAAATTTAATTCACATATTATGAGATAACCTTCCCCCAAATGTTTCCTTTAATGTTGTTTTGACCTTCTTCCTCATAAGACCCATCCTCATACAACCAGAAGTGAGTATTCCTGGCGCACTGTACATTTGCCAGCTGAAAAATTCAACAAGCAACAGCATCAAAACTAAATGCTTGAAGTTACAATATTTGAATTCCTTAAAATCCCTGTCCTAGACAGAAACTCTGCTTGCCCTCTTGCACCATGTGTGATTCAAAGTTTCAAACATGAACTAAATCACGGTATGAGACATCATCAATTTGGATAAAAAGAATATTTTAAATATAGAAATATTACTAATGATTGACTCCTTTCCAAGGTAATGAATTGAACAATTCAAAACAACCTATGCTATTTGACACTTGAACGCCACTTGATTTAAAAAGTTGCCAACAGTTAGGATGAATGATTGGTACCTGCAGTGCCCTTCTCTCAATCCTTGTGATGTCACGTCCATTGATGTAAACCTTTGTGTTTCCATTGCTAGCATCCACCTTAAGCTTCCCACCAACATTCAGGTTGGAGCTAATAATTCTATCAGGCTTCTCCCCCTCCTGCAACAAAATTCAAACAACGAAAACTTTAACCTGCTAAGAGACAAATCCAGAGGGGTAAAAATTCATTGTTAAGCAAATTCCCAAATGAAAATTTCATTTTCTCAAAATAATAATAATAATAATAATAATAATAATAATAAAATAAAAAAGAAAAACTAATAAACCATACGAACAAAATGGTACTGATAAGTGATAAGCCACTGTGTCCAAAACAAAGAGCCAAATTTCCACCTTTCCCCAAAGTCCAGAGTCCTTATCATACCAATACTTCCCAGGGCTCAACTTCTGCGGTGGTCTGAGACAACCCAAGAGCACTGCCAATTCGATTTCACTCAATTGCCTTCCATTGACAACTAACTGCTCTGGCCTCAATTGGTTGGCTCTACATTCCTTCTCCGCCTTCAATATCCGACTGACCTCCAAAGGGCTACACATCCTTCTCAAAAGCCTCGAACTCTTCCCCAGTCTGGTCCTTTTGCCTTCGTCTATGGGCTTACCAATACAATTCAAACACTTCCTTCCCTCAGGCATCGAACCCATAGCCTTAAGCAAGCAGTTCCTGCAATATCTTGCATCGCAAACCAAACACTTCTCCTTTTCCTTCAACCTATTTCCTCTCCCACACCTCTTACAATGTTTACTGACCCTCTTCTTCTCCGCTTGCAGACGCAACTCCTCAATCGCAGCATCAGCCACGCTCGACGGAGATTGTTCCGGAGAGAAACAAGAACATCTGTCCTCCTCGGCTTCGGATTCCTTGAGCGAACTATTCTTCTCCTCCATCTCGGAACTGTAATCTCCGATTCTCCAACCAATCGGCGGCCTCGAATCCGATGACCGCCTGTCTTTCTCGACCGAACTCCTCCGACGTCTGATCGACCCACTGTTCCTAATCCTGCTGTCATCGAACCTACTGAACTTGGGCATCCTGGACACCGGTGCCGCGACGGGAATCGAAGAGGAATCTGAAGAAGAAAGAATCGAGCTTTTGGATCGGACAGAGACTGAATCGAGGTCGAGGGGATCGACGGTAGGGACGTCGTAAGGAAAAGGAGGGCCTTCGTACTCGACGGCGATAGAGTAGTCGAGGTGCTCTTCATCCGGCAAGGGAGCTCCGGCTGGCAACATTCTTCGCAACAGCTCTTCCCAGGGATTATCGTCGGATTTCGTCGCCATAGGTGAAGAAAAAGGAAAATGTTGGCTTGTATGGATGGAAATCAAGGAAACGAGCGAGTTTCACTGGGTGCAGAGTTGCCTCCCAGCGGCGGTTGGAAAAAGTAAACGGAGAAGTTAACGGTGGACGGCAGGGGATTGGTTTGGGCCCCGCGAGGACGTTTTGGAACCGTTGGATTGGACGAACTATAAATTTTGACTGGCAGAGTAAAGAGAATAAATAGGCCCCACTGCTGACGAATGGCGCTGATTCGGTGAGCTTCAAATTAACGTCACATCCGCTCCGCTGTTCCACCTTTTAAATTTCTTATCAGCGTTGGCCGCTTCGTTTTCGCTTTTCCAAGTTTTCAGTTGCTTTCCTAATCCCCTTTCTTCTCGTACACCCTTATTTCATTTTGCCATTTTTGGTACAATTACAAACAATTCCTTGAGGTTTAGTCCATTAGTTTTACCCTCAAAAATGGTTTTAAGTGTAGGTTTATTGAAACCTTGGAGAGTTTTTAAGAGGTATTTGGAACATGAGAGGGACAAGTATAATTTTAACTAAATTTTAGGAAAATTTTTGTAATTTATCCATGATTTTATTCACTTTTCAATTAGAAAGATTAATTATAATTTTCAGTAGAGGTTTTGGTGATATTACATTTTACTCATCCTATTTCAGAAATATACCACACTTTGTCCACATGTGCTTCCTAATTTCTTTTGCTTCTTTTATGCTTATTCCCATGGCTACTTTGACCTTAACATTAGCATAAGCCATGCTCTTGACTTTGCCCACATTGCAAGAAATGCGACTAAAAAAAATATGCGATCGAAAAAACTGATGCTTTACATAGATCTTAGCACATCCAAGTACTGAATCATTTTGCAGTCACCATGAATGGATTGTATTTATTAGTGGCAGGAATTGAATCTAGGTTGTGATAAGAATTGAGGGGCGATAACTGTTTATGCATTTGGGGAAGGGTTCATTTTTTATTTTGTTATTGTTTATGGCAATTTTCTTGTCGGAAGCAATGGTAGTCATCTTGCCATCTTTGGAGAGAGAATCAGAGGTGGGATCAGTGGCACTTCTGGATTTTATCTTGTTTTTGGGCTCATTATTGTTTTAAGTATCAGCAGAGGAGGTGGGCACAGTTGATGGCGGATCAACGACCATGGGTCGTATTCGCTTTTGTTTCTCTTCCTCCTTATCATCACACATGTTGCTTGAAGGATGAACTATTTGATTTAACTGGGAAATTTGATTTCACGGCTTTTTCATTGATGGTGGGAATGGTGGGATGTGACAGGAATGGCGGATGGGAACAGTGAGGCAATAAAGGAGGAGTTCATTGTTGGGCATAAGATTTTGTTTTGGAGGAGAGGAAGGAAGAGATTGATGGTGGCTAGATTATTAGATGGGCAAATTGTAGGGTTTCTAATGAAGAGAACAAGTTTTCAAGGGTTAAAATTGAGATTTTTCTTACAATCTTGTGCTAAAGTGGCATCTTTCCATCCACCATAAACATTTTCCGTCTAAAATAGAGTGAAACAAAACGTTTTAATAACGTTTTTGGACAATTGTGGATCGATTTAAATGGACTAGGGACAAAAGTGGAAAAAAATGGACATCAGATACGAAAGTAAAACAAAACTTAAAGGTTAGTGACCACAGATGCATTTAACCCGTTCCGAATTTCAAATGGTTCTTTTGGGTTTAATTAGTCACGTTCGAGTGCCGTAAACATAGCTTTCATGAAACTAAATCACAACAGGCAGATCTCAATACATGAGTTTCAAATGGTTCTTTTGGGTTTAATTAAGTTCGTTATTGAGATTTGAGGAACGCTCAACAGGCCGATCTTATAATACATGGTTCGTTCTAACAAAACATTATCAACAACAAATCAAATAATACTTGGTTAGTGTACTATTCGATCGGGATCAATAGAAAGAAATACTGTACAACAACTTCCGTCGATGCTTGCTCTCAAAAGCAGCCACAATTTCATCAATGGACTCCTCCCATGCTTCCGCTGCCTCAATCTAAGCACAAAACTATAACAGGATAAGAGAAGGAATACAACAAAGAACACATCTGGATGTAAAAGGAACAGAGCATGCTGAGCAACAGGAAGAAGTCCATACATCTTGACACAGATCTAAGGCAAGCCGTCCCCCTATTGCTGCCTCCTCATGGTTATCTTTAACTTCCAGATTGATCACGAGCACAGTTTTCATAAGAAACTGATCCCGGTTGTGGAGGTCTGTTGCATGACAGTGATTAGCGATATAGAATCCAAGAATTTCAAAAACCAGAAAGTGATAGTCATAATAGGGCAGTATCTCTATCAGGAAAAGAAAAAGGCTTGGGTTATCTCCCAATTACTAGCTTCCAGGTCTGTTTAAACTTAACCACTCATCAGCACAGCAAACAAGGAGGCAAATGAAAATTCATGACAAGGAAATGCAGGCGGCCTGAGGACTTGCATGCAAATATTTGGGGTGGAAACAATAAAATTAAGAGCTATTACATATCAAGGCTTTCAACTCTTTCTATTCAGGAATCGGGGACTCTCTCCATTGTACCTTCTCCAATACTCATGACATGTGACTTTGACTTCTAGGGATGGTTACTTTGCTTACAGCTGGTTTGGATTGAGAAAAAAACTGAGGGAGGGGCGAGGAAGGGGAGGGATGTTTTAATTTCCATCCCTTGTTTGGTTAGAAAAAGAAAATCGAGGAAAGTAACACAAGGGACCCCAACCCTCCTCTAATTTCCCTCAGAAGCTCAATTTTTCCTTCCCTCCAATTCGAACAGAATCGAAGGGAAACCAAAACAAATCAAGATTCATTTTTCCCTCTTCCAGAAAGAACCTTGCAGGCACATTGATCTGTAAGCCAACCTCCTCGCTGAACATGCCAAGGCCTTACAGCCACTCAGTCGCCCTCCAAAGACCACTTGGTTATGGTTGTTCCAAAGCAGCTACACAACCACAAAAATGAAGTCCCATGACAGTTCGGGCTGGAGTGAACTAAGCTGTGAAAACTACATCAGGACCGGCCTTTGGTTTACAAGGGTATTATTGCAACACAAAGAACTATCTTTCTTTTCCTCTCCCTTCTTTTATTTAGACTTTCCAAACAAGGGAAGGTTAGTAGATACCCCTTCAATTGCTTCTCTTCCCCTCCGTTTCCTTTCTGTTCCATTAATGGATTCAATCCAAACATAGTAGGACTGCAACACTGCTATGATATTGAATAGCATATCTGATCCCTGTAACTATGTGTTATGGCACTGACAAGTTTTATTTTCTTCATAATGAAAAGCTCTTTAGACTTATCAGCATCATCCAAGCCCTAATTAGCAGGTGCAGGCTACAAGAATCATACCATGGCAGCTCATTCGCCTCTAAACATTGTTACATGCTACAGGATGCTACCAGTTAAACAATGGAAACACTAACCTTCAATGACCATATCAAAAACCTTCTCCTCAAAAGTAAGCACAATATCGAAGTAACCATCGGCAGCATTATCTTGCCACCGTTGGGGAGCTAACTTGACGGCGATGTTTCTCTTAAGCATCGGCAAAATCCCATTGCGCTTGTACCTGGGTTTTCATCAAATTTTAATCCTTCATTTGAAGAAATGCATTAAAAAAAAGAAACACCACAAGCCCAAAATACAACCGTCAAACCCTAACATGAACTAGAATCGCCAAATGTCGCCAAAGCTAAAAGAAGATCCCGAAACCAGTACTCAACCGAGTGAATTACCACATTAAAGACCTTAAAATAGAGAAAGAAATGAAGTTTCGAGTAACTACCAAAACTCAGAACTAGCAAACATGGTGGAAGAAAGAGTAGATGGATACAGTTCGGGGTCTTTGCGGCGGAGATCCTCGAACATATGCTTGTAAGGGGTTCCAAAGTCGTAGACGTTCGGTTCCCGGAGGGAGGGGCCGGGGAGCTTGACGTGGGAGCCGGTGCCGTACGAGGCGACGTCGAATCCTTGCTTTTTCAGCAGTGCGTGCGCTTCCATGCTCCGGTTCTGGTTCGATGAGCACACCATCGCATAGCGGAATCTCATAGCGTCGTTTCGACGGTGAGAGATGGAGATTCGAAGAATCTTGGAAGTTGGAACTGGAGAGTCTATGCTAGACCCCTGGAAGAGAAAGGGGTAGAAGGAGGAGGTCGCGCCGGGTTGGGGGAAAGAACACATTTAGTCCTAAACCTTTGACTAATTTTTTACTTAAGTTCTAAAACTTGTTGCATTCTATTTGAGTCCTAAAACTTTCAAAACGTGTAAACAATTAGTCCCAGATCGTTAATCACTTATTCTGTGGTTAACTTTAGGACTGACTTTTTATATGTTTTGCAAGTTTTAAAATTCAAATAAAAATAATAGTAAAGTTTTAGGATTTGAATAGAAATTCACAAAGTTTTAGAACTTAAATAGAAGAGTTGCAAAAGTTTTATGAGTTCAATAGCGATTATTTTCTAATAATTGAACATATTTAAACTAAGATATCTTTTGTATTTTTTTAAATTTTAATCATCTTTTAAGATATTCAAAAAGTATTTTTAATTTTTCATTAAAAAAAAACATGTATTTTTAGCTTTCTTTTTTACTAAATTTGAAATTTAAAAAATTATAAATAAAAAAGTTTGAAATAAGAATTAAAAAAATTATAAGAAACTCTTCTATTTTTTTTTTTCATGCCATAGGGGAAAAGATCACTTTCGGTCTTAAATCTTTTTCAACTTTTCTATTTAAGTCCTAAAACTTTTCAAGTTTCTATTTGAGACCTAAAACTTGCTAAACATGTAAACAATTAGTCTTAAAGTTAACCTTATAACATGTGGCTAACGGCTTTGTACTAACTATTTACATATTTTAGAAGTTTTAGGACTCAAATAGAAACTTGCAAAGTTTTAGAATTTAAATAGAAAAGTGGTCAAAGTTTTAGGACTGAATGTCTTATTTCCAACTGGGTTGGGCTACGGGGCCTCTGTCTAACAGAAGCAGGTTTTGGATTTTCTTTTCTTTTTCTTTTTCCTGAATGATTTTATTGGTTGTTCTACGTGTTTCAAACCTTTTTGTTGTTTTTTTTTTTTAATTTTTAAGTTGGAAATTAGAATCATTTGTATAAGTATAAGAGTAAGATGTACTTTATAGTTAAGAAAAAAAGAAAATGTTTGATTTTTCAGGACTCAGAAGATCATTAAACCAACATAACTAATATTATATGAAAAATTTAGTGGATGCAACATTCAAACTCTGGCCTCTATTGTAGTGTCCTAAGCCTTAACTCTTCAAGAAAAACATTTTTGTTTGAACATTTTCTATTTTAGGAAAAAACTAGGTGGATAAACAGCATATTGCTGCGACGATTTGTTATTCATAGATCCAATTGTGAGGAAGCAAAGTTTGGAGACCAACATGACAATCTTGCAAAATGAAAGAATCAATTGCCATAAAGGAAAGTTTGAAGACCATAATAGAAAAATATGATTTCTAAGAGACCTATTTTGGCAAAATTTCATTTTTTTGGGCCGATTACTATTCATTTGTTTGGACTAGCTTTCCTGGTACTGTAGATGAACAATATCTTAAGGGTAAAAATCAAATTTAATCCCCTAACTTTAAGGGCTATCCTTATGTGGTCTCTTAACTATACAAGTGATTATTAAAGTCTTTTAACTCAACTTACGTGCCCTATTTTAGCCCCTGCTATTAGTTCAAATGTTATTTTAGATAGAAATTGCCTACGTGGAACCTCTTTATAGCAATATGTGACAATATTATAAGAAAAATAAATCTCAGGCTTAAATTGGCGCACACAAATAATTTAGGGACTTAAAAAGTTGTTAACCCTAATTTTAATGTCCTCCCCAACTTTCACTGCCTCAAGCACCGCCATCTACAATTGCCACATCTCGTGGTCTCTTCATCTATATCTCTCTATTTTTACTGCCACCATCTTTTCGTCTACAAAGCCCTTGCCGTCTTCTTCTACGCCGATAACCATCCTTAACGCCGGTAGCCCTTCTCCCTTCATGTCCCGCTTTCTCCTTCTCATCCCTCCACCTTATTGGGCCTCTAGCATTTATTCTCCAACTTCCAATCATGGCCGTGTCCACTTTCATCAGTTTTTCCTAGTAAACTTTAAAGACTTTGAACAAATGGGAGGTTGTAGATTAGGGATTGGGAAGCGGTGACGGATCGAGCCGATTGGGAATGGTGAGGCTAGGAATTGTCAGTGAGCGTGTCAATGAGCCAGGGATTCAAGCGTTGATTCGATTTATTGGTGGTGGTCTGAGCTTACTCTGACGAAAAGGAGGAATGCGTGAAGGAGAAGAAGAACGCAATAGTTGCAAAAAAGAAGAAGATTTAGGGAAAATTAACAATTTAAGTCTTATAATTGTTTATTTGTGTCAATTTTAACTTAAAATTTCTTCTTGTTCTAGTATAGTCATCCAATTCATAATTTGGAATCCATAACAAGAGTTGCAAGTGCCACGTAGGAAATTTTCGTCAAAGATAATGCCTGAACTGACAGTAGGGATCAAGATAGGACACATGAGTTAAGTTAAGGCACTTTAATAGTTACTTTTTGAGTTAAAGAACCACATTATGACGACTCTTAAAGTTAAGGGACTAAAATTGAAATTTACCCAATATCTTAAACCATTACACACACACACACACAAACACACATACATGTTTAGATGAAGACTAAGTGAAATTGAAATGCTTATGAATATGTGTACTACTTAGTACTTACATCTTGACATAAAAAAAGGTAAGATCTACAGGGGGTACCCTATTTTTTTTTATCCTAATTGGATACTCTACCTTCAAGTTGTTATAGCGAGGTACCTTATCTCTTATTACATGTTCTATATAAGTAATTTACATTAATTTCAGAGTTATGTTTGATGGAAAATGTTGATATGACGTAAAAAATAATAAAATAACACTTATGGTCTTTTCATTTTTTCTATCAACAAGTCTAAACCTTAGCATTCCAAATTTTACTCTTGTGTGGTCTCTAGCTCATTTTCTTCATCGTCGCCGTCACTGTCGCTGTTCGTTCATCACCACCAATGCCGCTGTTTGCTCCTCGCTCGCTTCTGGTGTTCGTTCTTGATTACTCATTCACCAAGACTTGTGCTTACTCATCGTTCTTCGCTTGCAACCACTGATGCTCACTCCTTGCTACTCACTGGCTGTCGTTCCTTGCTTACTGTTGCCCATCTCCTTTGGCTCATCACTCGCCGCCACTCCTCGTGCCTCGTACATTTCTTTGATTCTTAAATTTGGTATCAACATCGGCATAAAAAACCCATCCTCATGCAATTTGAGATTTGGGAATTAGAGAAAGAGTGAGAATTAGAGAAAAATGGGAGAATCGGAGAATCAGAGAGAGAATGTGAATATGGGATCAATTTCTTGCACAATTTCTCGCATGATTAAAGGATAATCAAATAGATAATGAGAATCAAAGAGAGTGGGATGATGAAGAAAGAGATGTCGAAAAGAGTAGGGCAGGAATCGGTAATGAACTCAACTTGGCCAAGATAAGTTCTTATTATAGGCAAAGAATGGGTTGCCTGACAAGGGGGTGGCAGAGATGAGGGAGATGGAGAAGCTGTGAAGTAAGTCTATGGAAAAAGCTTAGGGTTTAGAATTGTTGATAGAAAAAATTAAAGAACCACAAGTGTTATTTTATAATTTATTTTAATGTTTTTTACGTCATGTCAGCATTTTCCATCAGACATAACTCTAAAATTAATGGAAAGTATCTAGATAGGATACGCAATAAAAGGTAAGGTACCTTGTTAAGACAACTTGAAAGTAGGGTATCCAATCAGAACAAAAAAAGAAAAAAAAAACTAGGGTAGCCCCAGTGAACTTTACCCATAGAAAAACCTTATGAAACTTCATTGTTCCTTGGAATCAGTTTTGGCTTTTCATGCAGTAGTTAAGTTGGGTGGAGAATAATATTTGTATTTAGTGTTAATAATTAGAATAACATGCAAGAGGCATCTCTAAAATGTGTTTAAGATAATTAAAGCCAAATAATTACAACAAGGCTTCTGTATGCATAAACTAGTTGAGTCATTTAAAAAGACGTTGAAATGCACCTTGAGGCCTAAACATTAAATGAAAAAGGGCAAAAGGGATAAATTTTCTTGTAAAGTTTATTAGGAAGAGTAATTTTGTTACTAAACTTTTTTTTTGGCAAATTTTTCATTAATATTTTTAAAATATGCAAATTTTTCATTAAGGTTTTATGTTGGGAGCAAATATGACACCAACCACTGAAATTGCTTAATGTGGCAAATATGAAAAATGGGAAAATGCAAGTTTTAATTCTAAGTTTTCTTTACCTAATACCTGGCTTATGAGTTTTTGGACCTATCATTTTCACAATCATTTTCACTCTAATAACCCCATGTATGACCTATAACCTTTACCACCCTCCACATTTGTTGCCATCAACGTTACCTACACACTTTAACATATCCCCGAAACGCTTTTTAGAGCATCAAATAAGGTTCGATTGATGTAGATGGAATTAATTTTAGAGATACTACAATTCTAGAATAAAGGATCGATGACGGAGGTGATGGAGGGTTACTTGGTGATCATAAGGTGAAAACAATAAAGCTCAACAATAGATATATGTGGTCAAATATAGAGTTTTGGCTTATTTAGGTGTTTTGGAGAGTTTGGATAGTTAGAGGGTAAGAAAAAAAACTTATGTACTAATTTAAGAATTGCGTCATGAAATATTCTCTAAACAAATAAAATATTCATATCATTTAACGGTCATTGATAAAATTGCTCACAACAAAAATGTTAATAGCAATTTTGCTAAAAAAAAATTCAATAATAAAATTACTCTCCAAACAAATTTTTGTGCCAAATTTACCACGCTTGCCAATGAAAAAGACATCAAAACTTGGAGGCAAGACTTGGATGTGAAACATTCACATAAAGTGTAGACAAAAGAGCCTCAGTGTGCACTTTGATGTTCACATACCTTTCTTCAATGATGTATTGCCTTGCTATGTCCTCCCAACAGTTCTGCGAAAAGTTTTGCCTCACACCTGAAATTATTGTTTGCAGAGTTGAGTCTGCGCATGCATTGGCACCAACCTTCCATGCCCACTGCAATAAAAAAAAGTGAAATTGAAGCATTTCCAATGTGTAAATCCATGATCCAGGTTTTCAATTTTGCTACATGATTCTATGATAAGAAAAGTACTCCCTCATTGTATATTGAAAGGCAAACAAGTCCTAACGTGATATTGAAAAGCACAATCAGATTCATATAATTCACCTTTAAAGAATATTGATACAAAAACGTAAGGATAGGTTTGTCCTCCATTATTTTTAAGTAATCAAAATTATTTATTTTGAAATATATATATTTTTGAATTTGTAGACTAATTGAAAGATGATGCTTTAAAATATTTTAAAAAATATTTGTTGTCATTATTTTTTTTTGAAAAAAATATGTATGACGTGATTTTTTAAAATTATTCATTTATGGGAAAAAGCTTTATTCAATTGTTAATGGGTAAATGGCGTGGATAGTCAATAATATTTTAGTTATCTTTCAATTTTAGTCACTGCTAGATTCTTTTTCTGTTTTGGTCATAAATCTATGAAAATAATTTTTTAATTCTAAATTTATTAAAAATATTTTATTATTGACCCATACTCAATATAACTTTTTAACTTAAAATAATTATTTGATAGAAACTTTAAATTATAATTTAAGCTTTTGGTAATTGTCTTCTAATGAATTTAATTTGTATAATAATAAGTTTTTACAATTAATGGACAATTCAAATTACATATTTTCTTCTCTGTAAATCATATTTATTTAAGTTAGAAAGAAAAAAAATATTAATTTAATTTATCTATTGACTGTAAAAAAAATTATTAGACAATTTAAATTTATTAGAAAATAATAACCGGATATTTAAATTAGGGTTTCAAAAAATTGTGTCAAGTAGTTATTTTAAATTAATGAATTTCATCTAATAAAGAACAAAAAAAGAAAAAAAATTAATAAAATTATGAACAAGGTAGAGTAATAAATAGGTTAAGGATTAAACAAAATAATAGTTGAATGTCAGAGTCTATTTGTAAAATTTACTCAATTGATAATGAAAGGAATAGAACACTAACTTTCAAGTAGTTAGAAGATTTACATAAAGAAACTTAAAAAGTAAAATAACTTATGTGAACAACGAGGGAAATCATCTAGTCAGAAAAAGACAAAAATCCTGATCGGGGAAAATCATTTTCGAGAGAAATTCTAAAACTAGAGCCCGGGAGAGCCACAGAATTAGTCCTCTAGGAATGAGACGCGTAGACTTGAACCTTGTGCTTTTGGAGCCTCAGCAACGGGCCTTCAACGTCGCCACACCAGAAACACGCCATGTTGACCACCAATTGGGCCCACATCCCCGGCCCGGCCTGGCCTGGAGATCTAATAATCAAAATCTCCCACGACTCGACTCGAGTCGGCTGCGAAAGCCTAAAAAGATGTTGGGCACCAGATGGTCCGAAATTACCCAACCACCCCTGAACAAAGAGAAACTCTTCGCTTCGAGGTCGCGGATAAGGATGAACGCGCCAGAAACTCGCACAGTAGCATTTCACAGGTCAGACGTCGCAAGTCGCAACGGCAATTTCGTAAATAACCAAGAAGAATATGCCTCCTTGTCTCCTGTCCTGTCTTTTCACATTATCGATTCTGCTACATAACCTCCGGGTGGGTTTGAGCTGGGCTCTCTTCCTCAACTCGATTTGTTTGATTTTCTGAAACGTTTTCTGACCCAACCAAGCACGCCATTACATTCCACCTAAAAGCTTTCTCTACGGGCCTCAAGTTCGTTTGCTCCAATTCATCTCCTGCCTGTTCTTTAGGTATTACACTCGGCTCGAACTAAATATTTCCCGGCTGGAATTTTTCTTTTGGTTTGTTTTTTTTTTTTTCCACAAAAGGCCTCTTCTTAAGTCGCTCGCTTGATAGAATTTGCTTTGCCTTTTTCTTTTCCTTTTGCCCCTGTTCAGGGTTGATGATGGACGCTGTGGCTGCCTCTGCGATTCGGTCTCATATGGGTATCTTTGCACCCTCGAGTTCTTTCTCGAGATCTGGATTTTTGACGGCCACCGGACCTGATTTTGTGTGCCTTGCCCCAAAACATTCTCTTCCGATCAAGGTAAACAACGAAGCTGTTCTGGGTCCTTTTCCCCCAGATTTCTATTGTTTAGTTGACTAGCTATTTGGCATGATTAAGAGATTGTTCACTGCAATAATCTGGGTTTTGTTGTTGGGTTGAAATAGATCGCTTCTTTGAATGGTTCATAGTTGATACCATGATTTTGGAATTAGAGATTGATACTTGTTTAATTTGTTGCCATGGCCAAAAGCACTTCTCTTGGACGGTCTACTCGAAGCCAGGGCATAGAAGAATCGTTTTTTGTAATCGAAGAGGTTGGGGAATTAAGGCGTCAACGTCTCCAGATTCAGCTGAGCCTGCTGCTCCTATTGCTCCGCTCCAACTAGAGTCTCCAGTAGGACAGTTTTTGACTCAAATTTTAGTTAGCCACCCTCATCTTATGCCTGCTGCTGTCGACCAGCAGCTCGAGCAACTTCAAAGTGACCGTGACTCGGAGCAGAAGAAGGAAGAACCATCTGCTTCTGGCACTGACTTAGTATTGTACAGGTAATTGACCTGTTACAGGTGCTGCAAATAATTATTGCAAGTTTGAAGTGGAATTTGAATCTGATGCCATGTTGAATCACTGTTGCAGGAGGATTGCTGAAGTTAAAGCTAGTGAGAGGAAAAAGGCTTTGGAAGAGATATTATATGCATTGGTTGTACAGAAGTTCATGGATGCTGATGTTTCTCTGGTGCCCGCCATAAATACTTCATCTTCGGAGTCTCCTGTTAGGGTAGACACTTGGGCTAGCCAAGAAGAAAATCTCAAACGACTTCATTCAACTGAGGCTTATGAGATGATTCAGAATCACCTGGCTCTCATCCTTGGAAGTCGCTTGGGCGATGAAACTTCTGTAGCACAGATAAGCAAGCTGAGGGTCGGGCAGGTTTATGCTGCGTCGGTGATGTATGGTTATTTCCTGAAGCGTGTTGACCAGCGGTTTCAGCTTGAGAAGTCCATGAAGATCCTCCCAAGTGCTTCAGATGAAGATAGTGGTACCCAGCAAGCCGTGAGTGGTCCAGGAAACTCGCGTGAAGCTGTTTCTTCACAACCTCAAGTCTCATCCTGGTCTGGTGGCGTCATTCCTGATGGATCTGGTTCTGGCATAAAACCCTCTAGGTTAAGAGCATATGTGATGTCTTTAGATGGGGAGACACTTCAGAGATATGCAACTATAAGATCAAGGGAAGCTGTGAGCATTATCGAGAAGCATACGGAGGCACTGTTTGGAAGACCTGAGATTGTTATAACACCTGAGGGCACTGTTGATTCTTCCAAGGATGAACTTATCCGAATCAGCTTTGGTGGTTTGAAGCGACTTGTTTTGGAGGCTGTAACTTTTGGTTCTTTCCTATGGGATGTTGAGAGCTACGTGGATTCAAGGTACCATTTTGTGTTGAACTGAGCTTAGTTTGCTTGCATCCCTGGTGGAAAGAGCTTTCTCTGGGGGATCAAGTGACTTGTAGAAGGCAGTGGCTTCCTAAAGCTTACGGTTATCTGTGGCCTAATTAATTTGCACATAGCAATTTTTGCCCTTTCAGTGCTTGTACTCTTTTTCTTATCTTAAGACGTACAAACGCCCGTAAAGAAGTTTGTAATCATCTCCTTTCCAGAGCTATCATCATAATTATTCTATGCCATGCCTTGTGTCTGTTGAGTTGTTTGTCTGATGAAATGGTGGCAAGTAATAAGAATTTTGGTACGCGCGTTAGTGCAGCTAGTGCAGAATACTGGGAGTGTGGCTAATAGCTGACAGCTGCTGGACAAGGGCAGAAATAGCGAAGTAGCCATTAATCTCTGCTTACTGGAGCAGATATACAAACGATAGTTTCAATTAGTGCTGATATGCTAACATCAACAAGACAACAACTAGACGTCAAGGCTTGTAGTTGTCATCAGAAGGTTAAACTCGCACCCGTTTGTGTTATTTTTTTGGATAAATAAGCCAATGACCAGTGGTGAAATCAGGATTTTTGGTTCGGGGGGCAAGCCCGAAGAAGAGTCTACGGAGCCCGGAGGAGGGAGACGACATCGTGGTTAGGTAAAGCTGTAAATTGGTACTAATTCACACTAATTCAAAGCTCAAGGAGCAAATCGTACGAGTTGGAAACGTTTGAGGACTAATAGTGCATTTAGGCCATGTTATAATATCTTAATGTAAAGGGAACAACTACTTATTGGGTCCCTATTTTCTTCAGCACCTACCTTACTGTCCCCATCTTTATATTTTTTCATAATATTTGTGGGAGCAAAATGCATATTCAGTCCTTAATTTTTGAAAAAATCACCAAATTACTACCCATATTTATGTTTTTTCAAAATTTCCAGGGGGCAACAGCCCCCTCCCAGCATGTGGTAGCTACGCCACTGCCAATGACTATTCTTTTGCAAGAACCTCCTGTTGTAAATAGGTCAGATAAGTCATTAATCATATAAATAAAACGAAATCAACTATCACAAGTCCAAAACATGAAATCTAATGTGGTTCTGTTTCATGGCTTCATGCTACAAGTGTAAATTTCTTTATGGTCTCATTGTTATTTCTAAAATAAGCAACATCCAGTCTCTTGACAGAATGTCCACGAAAAAAATGGAATATCTTTCTTCCATTTGAGATGATGATCGGTTACGTTGCTCCAATTCGAAAAACATTTGTGCGAATTGGTGAGATATTCAAGTATTGTGGCATATCTGGTTAGGTAGGTAAACATCAGTGGCAATTAACTTTGTTCCGCCAATGTTTTATTACCACCAGTCGCATCAATGAGAAGCAATGGTCGGAGTTCCACTCGCCCGACTCTACCTGCAAGTCCTGCAGCTTGATTGGAGTGAGGGAAATGGGGGGAAGGGGTGATAATTATCTTCTTTTTGTTGTTTGGTTAGAAAAATAATTGAAGGTAAGGATCACTTTTATCTATCCACATTTTTTCTTATGTATAATTTTTTAATCATATCAAATTGAGAGGAGGATGAGTTTCCATTTATTTTTTACGCTCTAATCTCCCCTCTACTTCCTTTAATAAATTACCCAAACAAAGCACCGTTGCCAAGTTCGAGTCACGTGCGAGTGTGAGCTCTTGCCTTTTTTTCTTCTGACTCATAAAAAATAGAGATGTAAAAAAATACTTTACCCAACTCTACTCTCCTCAAACCCAGCTACCCATGAATCTGGCTCTACCTTCAAAGCCATGAGTAAGGTATGAGTTTAATTTATTCTACCTGACCTATCGACACCACTCTTAAATTAATATTTTTATATTACTTTAGTTTATAATTTTTTAAATATTATTTAATTGTGAATATACATATTCTTTTAAAAATATATGTAAATATATATAAAAAATTTTTAAAAAATCAAACATATACCTTAAAATGATTTACGAGTAGTACCCAACTATCTGCAAAATAGGTACTACTAAAACCTAATTACTTAAGATGATAGTTTGGGATTAGTCATGCTTAACTCCCTTGACATAAAATTGATATCCTGAATCGAAATTTGATGTCACCAGAATAGAGGGCGGCAAGAGTGCTCATTCTGTCTAGTGTCACCAACCTAGTTTAGATCATTGATGTATAGTAGTCTCTCTACGATTACTAAGCAGTATCTTAAAAATTGAGTTGAGTTCTCAACACGTTTAAACAAAGCTTCCTGGAAATTCATTTAAAGCGAAGGAGTTCCCAGGACAGGGATCAAAGGTAAGTGAAACAATTACAATACTTAAAATTTCCAAAATCGTGATTACGAAAAGACCGTCCAGCCCGCTGGAAGTGGAAACTCCACCAAAGAGAGGAAAATTCGACTTTCTTCGCGATGAGCCTCATATTCTTAAACCTCAGATTACAGTTCTAGCTCTACAACCATGGTTCATGTTGAACATCTCTACCCTATCTTGCACACAATAAATACTAGTACAACCAACTCTTGTCATCATCTTTTCACGGTTCCACTCCCTAAGTCTCAAATAAAATCCACCTTCTATACATTACTTCCTTCCCCTCTCTGAATTTCATCATTTTCCATCCTCATCTGCAAACAGAACAAGTACATCCATTAATGAACACAATACCAATGCTTCAGCCAAACCAAATGACACGGAGACAATGATCCAGCTACCCAGGAGAGGAGAATATAATCATCCTCATGGATGTCTTGCTGCATCTTCATGCAACTGTGCTGCTCTCACAGTGGGGTCATCCTGCCAGAGAACAGAAAATGGTTTCTAGTATCAACAATGGCTCATTCTCCCAAACTATGAGAATAGATCACGATTGCTAACCCGGATGTAAAAGCTAGCAGGCGTTCGGAAGAAATCCATCTGTCCCTGCAAAAACAGATGAATAGCATTTTCAACATTGCTGGTTTTACAGGAGAAACAAAAAGGGGAAAAAAATGAACAAAATGGTTACTCATACCATCCCAGGCATTGTTTGCTGAGTGCCGTAATAACCATCATGGCTGGTGGCTATGGTATTCAACTGACCCTACATAAATGACCACAAACAAGTTTCATCCAGTTCCTGTCCTGATAATTTATAAATATTAGCCACTCTGATTCCCATTAACAATTAAGATCCTAAGTTGTATTCATACCAGTCCCTGTATTGTCTGTTGATTGCCATAATAATTCTCACGTGGTGCCATCAAGTTCAGCTGTACCTGCATTAAGCAACAGATAATTGGTATATCATGCACAGGACAGAATAAAATTAAGTGAAACACGGCAAATCATACCATTCCTTGGACATTCTGTTGTGTCCCAAAATAACCATCAAGCGTTACAGGCCTTGAATTTAATTTATCCTATGAAAAAATTAGCAATCACAGAGGAGTAATCACTGGTTAGCACATTCTTGTTAACAGCAATTTCTCATCAGTATCTTAAATTTGACTATCATTGATGCAGATATCTGCAATCATTAACACATTTTTCATTGCCTGGAAATTATCATCATTAGCCTAACCATTTGTTGCAAGTTCTCTTGTGTCCCAACGGAGATCACCTCCTGCTCTGACTGCCCCTGAAGATCATGAATAGGTAGGTATACATTAGTTAATTTCACCAAAAAATAACAAGGAAAGATGCACTGGGGCCAACCTTTCTTTTCTTAGTTGGATTCTTTTTCTTATTTATCTTGCTCGTACTTTTACTTTGGTTATCATCTTCCATGCAGATCAAACCATGCGTGGGTGATGTAGCAGCCTCTGCAAGGGCTTTGTGAGAAGTGTTCATACTCAAACAATTTGCAAAGGCTTCTTCCATGGCACGAAATGCAATACTGTAACTTTCAGGGGACAACGATGCCTCTTCACTCAATTTCATCGCTCTTTGACAGAGATCATTATATCGTTGCAATCTAGTCTGAACCTGTTCTGATTCCTCTCCCATGAACTGTCTGCTCTTTGCATCTTTTGTCCATCGTTTTGCAACATATTGAGATGGAAGGACAGAAAGACCACACATTTGAAGGACAACCAATACATGTCTGCATAGATAACCTTTGTATTCGTATAATCTGCACATACAAGAAACTTCTGATTTCATTTCATTCAACATAACCACGAATTTCAAATTCCTGTCAAAATCTTCAACTCTGAAACAACTGTTTGTGCCATCTTGGCTTTCCTTCTGAGGATGGCATGCAATTGCACCCACGACCTCAACTTGAAACCTCTTGAATACAGCATTTGTGTACACCCCAGAAACACTCTTCTCAAAAGGGGATGGAGATTTCAGCATAGGTTGCTTGTTCCACGTATCGGATTCTGCTTTGGCTTCCTCTTCATACCTGTCGTGTAAAACTGTTTCATAAAATTTTGCAAACTCTTGGACAGAGGTTTTCTTGTGCACGTACTTGTCGAAAAAGGAATTGACACTTTCAGACCGCTGAGCAGTAGACATTCCAGCTAAGAAGACATCCATCATATATGTTGGTGCCCACTTTTTACGATCTTCAAACAATGATTTCATCAAATCATCTTCCCTGAGCTCAAACCTATCAAGCATTTCCCACCACCTTTTAGCAAACTCCTCCTCTGTGCACGACCTGTATATGCAATCCTCAAATTCTGCAGTGAAATCTTCATGCTGCTTCATCACATGACCAAGATTCTCAGAAACCTTCCCCAGTATATGCCACAAGAAAAAGCAGTGGCAACTGTTTGGGAAGGCCTCTGAAATAATTGGTTCCAAAGCTTTGTCCTGTTCAGTGATGATGGTCTTTGGAGGCTGCCCACCCATTGCTCTTAGCCAAGTATGCATTAGCCAAGAGAATGTGGCAGCAGTCTCATCTGACACCAAAGCACATCCAAGTGGCATGAACTGATAGTGCTGGTTTACTCCAACAAAAAGAGTTAGGGGCATCTTGTATTTGTTTCTGATGTAATTAGTGTCAAATGACACAACGTCAGAGAAACTATGGTAATCATACCTACTTTTGGCATCAACCCAGAACACATTCTTCACACGCTGATCTTCGCCCACATCTACTGCATAAAAGAAATTTGGATTCACAATCTGCATTTGTGACAAATGATCCAGCAAAATCTTCACATCCCCAGCTTCTAATGCTAATGTTCGAACTTTCTCAAATGGATTTCTTGGGTCATTCCTCAGACCAACCACATTTTTGTACTCAGCAAACTGTCGAGCCATTGCTGCATACATTCTCCTGGTTTGTTCACTAACAGCTTGAGCTGGCATAAGCTCATGGTTATGCTCCTTTACAAAACTATGTATAACCCATTTCCCATCAGGCCGCCGTTTCACATGCATGCTTGCTTTGCAGTCTGTCTTGAGACATGCTCGTCGGCCAGGAGTACTTTCTGAGTCTTGCTTGCTTTGTCGAGCGCGTGGCCGATTAAAAGACCTGTCGTACTCTCGCTTAGTTCCATATCTAGAACAAGCAAATTTAGCATCGATGAACTCTCTTGAAGTTTTAGATCGACGACTATTCTGTATGGCAGTGTTGAACCCCATGGACCGAGCATACTCTTGGTAAAAAGTATATGCTTCTCCATGAGACTCAAATTCCATCCCAGAAAGTGGCTCAAGGTTTGATTTATCCTCTTTAAATACCATATCTTCCATTGGAGGAGAATTCATATCTCCAGGATCTTCAGCATGAATATCAACTCCAACAACCATAATGTTTCCACCTTCAATATCTCCATTTTGCAGCTTTACATCACCGTCCAACATATTAATGGTATCAATATCTTTAGGCTCTTCATCCTCCTTGCATTGTTCCCCAGAAGGTAACCTAAGATCTATATCCATTACCAAAATTCAACTATCTCGACCTTGATTACGATTTTCCTCTTATCTGTCTATCTGGCACATGAGGAGTGGTAAACAAACATCAAGGACTACTCATCACAATGATCCAAATAACACACATCGAGCAACTCATTTTAACTATCTACAAGTACTTGCTAATTACTGAAAGCAAATAACAACACCTAGAAATCACTTTTAAAGCCTTAGAAACACCATCCTTACGAATGCAAGAAAAAAAAAGGTTAAATCACTAAAGCAAACGAGTCATTTAGCTAAAATAGTAGCAGCTAAGTAGCTGCAGGAAGTCAGATAAGTTCATATTCTCCAAGGAGCTCCATAAGTATATCTAAAAGACCGCATACAGAAAATAAAATTTTCACGTTTGATTAGTAACAGCGCTAAAGCAAAAAAAAACTTTAATCCTCTTTCCCGTAAAAGCAAAAAACTTTAAATGCTCCAACTCCTGTACACCAAATTTTCTGAGGAACAAAGCCAAAAACATGCTAGTACTAAGCGAGATCAACAGAGAGAAAAAACCCAAATCAACATCAAGACAAGAACTAGCTTGGAAACACATAATTGAGAGAAAGAGAAAGAAAAAGAGAGCGGGAGGAACCTGAAGTGGAAGCTAAATAGCACGAGTTGGAAATCTGCAAAAACCGAAGGCGAGTGGGTGAAAGGCGCGTAGAGAAATCGGGGAATTTAGGGTTCGCTTGGATTGGGGAAAGGTTCCACTCGCTCTCTGGCTCACTCGCCAAAGCGCAGGACAAGAAAAAATTTGGGGATCTCTGAGAATTGGTGACCTCCACTCGCGCTGATAAAACTGGTCATCTCATTCTCTCGTCTCGCCTGCTCCACCGTAATCCAGACCAGCCTCTTTTGTCGATTCGCTTTACTGATGGACTTGAACTTGGGCTGGAATTTCGCTCTCATCTCTTGGGCCTGGTCTAGTTGGAGGGAAATACTTTTCCTTATTTTATATCAGGTGGAAATGTCTTCCAATCAAAACTTTACAATTCTATAAGAAATTAAAAAAGAATTGAGGCATTAGTTAATTCAACTGATAAGAATTTTGGTTATTGGAAATAAAAGTTTTGGAACTGGATCTTAATTTACCAAGAGTCGAGAGAAGACGGAAAGTAAAATGTTATTGTCGCCTCTAATAAGGGCACAAGATAATTTATATTCATTTTTTAACATTTCCTACAATTCATATGGGGTTACCCAACTTGTGAAATTTCATTGATGCTACCAAGCTCATGAAGGGCGCAAATTTTAACAAAATTCATCAAGAGATAATATGCACCTATAGTTCCTAATCTTAATTCCTAACATATTTTTGTGCGAACTTAAAAATGTGTACTAATTATGTTATCAATCTTTGATTGAGTTCTATTTTGGTCTTCTCCAAAAGACTTCGTTACCTACTTCACAAAATGGGGACGTATGAGCATTAATGATGCCAAGAGAAGGCTTCTTGCCAATGCAATGTTAGACATATATGCCCAACCAATGGCTCATCATGCTTTTTGAGTATTCTATACCTTTGTACAATTTCGAACCCGTTCATTGCCGCGTCTCAAGATCTAAGGGTAGTATTTTTGACGTATTAATTTGTTCGCAAGTTTTACTAAATCATTAGACTCTGGTTTCACTAGCGAAGTTGTGTAATCAATGATGCCTAAATTGTTAAAGAACTCAAAGAACCTTTTTCCTTCAATTAGTACTACTTTTAATGATATTTTAATTAGAATGCCAAAATCTCATATGATTTATTGCAATATGAAATCTATTGCTTCTTGTTCTCTGGTTCTTTTCTAAGGGTTTTATTTCAATCCATTTGATAAACTAGTCTATAGTAGTTCCTTCTTATCGTGCCTTGTGCAACCAGTCCAAGGATGCCTTAACCCCACTTTGCAAAAGGCCATGGCATGATTATGATGGTTATTTGCTCTTCATGATTCTTTAATACCAAGCTAAACCTCTGGTATTTATTAGACTTATTGATAAACTTTATAGCATTACTAGCTAGTTTTGCCAATAATATCCTTGGAAAATCAAAATTTGGATCAAAGTTCTAGAACCGATGTGATTTTCACAAATACTTATCTGCACTTCCTTTAGAGCATAATGCGCCTCATCTGTTGATAAGCATCATCTATAGGGCTATAAAGGATTTGAAGTATATGATGTCATTTTAGAAATAAAATTTTGTGGCCCTCTTTCCTAGTTTGATTGCCTCTTTCAGGTCTTCCAAAAGTTGGTCGTTGAAGAGATACTTCCCGATAAGAGACATCCATCTGAAACTCTCATTTTGAGAGATATTTAGTAAGACTTCCACAAAAGTGCTTGTTTTGTTATAATATCAATTTAAATATTTGACGGTGCTTTAAAAGCCAAAGCCACTCTAACCAAGGCATTTGCTTGGCTATTCTCCATTCATGGGATGTTTTTTATACTTGCCTTTGTAAAGGTTGCTACCATGTTCTTAAACAGGTCTTGATATTTAGTCATTGAAGGTACTTTGGCTTCGTAGTCTCTTAGGGCTTATCTAGTGACTATCCAAGTCACTTTAGAGCCTAATTACTTCCTTAATAGTGAGGTTCTTATATATTCACAATACGACAATGATTGCTTCATATTTTATGTTTATTGGTGGATCAGAATCTAAGCTTAAAAACATAACCCATGCTCACTCTATTCAAGTTTACCAAGACTATTCTAATATCATATCCCCTAAAATTAGAGGCATAATCGATATGTATTATCTAGTTCCCTACCATCTTTATTGTTTGATGGGGGATACATTTATATATAAAGTCTACCAACGTTTGAGAATTAATATTAATTTGGGGAATATGCTTGTTGTCAAATTTCGTGAATTCCATACTTCATTGTGTGAGCCTCCCTTGTAACTCTTGTTTTCCTATTATTTGCTAGACTAGGGGTGAGGTGGGCATAATGATGGGTTGAGAATGAAAGTAAGCTCAAAGTCTTCTTGCTATAGTGATAAACATAAGTACTATATTTTCCACCTCAGGGTATTTGGGCTTAGCCCCCTAAAATACTTTATCGACAAAGTAAACAGGAGATCAAACTCTTTCGTATGATGTCCACCTCATGTGTCACTGACAACTAGCAAATACAGGTTCCATAAGTCTTGGGCTTTTAGAATTGGCAAGTTTCTTAACTTTGTCTTGATTTGCTCAAAGGCCCTTTAGCATTGTTCTTGCCATAATGGTTGTATGTTTCCCTTCTTCCTCAAGGCTTAAGAGAATAAAACACATGTTTTAGTCAAGCCTGCCAAAATCATCTGAGGGCAGTTACCCTTCCTGATATGCCTTTTTATAAGAGTTTTAGCCCTTATGGCTGTTTTAGGCTTTAAGTCAATTTGGGCATTTTGGACTTGCTTTAACCCAATAACACTAAGATGAATATTACACGATCCTTATGTCTGAATTAAGTTGTGATACTTGATTGGTTATAAACTATTCATAGTGGTTCTGAACTTTTTTTAGTAATTTTGATTGAATACGTAAGAAACTAATTTTTATTGATTCATCATAGAAGTAATTTAACATGATGGTTCCGTAGGTATGGTTTGGAGTTTATTGAAGCCTTATGGAAAATTCAAGTTTCTGTGTAAGTCTGTTTTATTGAATATCCATGAGCAAAACTACTTAACTTATACAGTAAATGTTTACATGTGATGAGGAGTACAACTAAGAACAAAAATTATCTTAATTATAAACAAAAATTATCTTAATTATAAACAGAAGATAAAAGCTATTATATTTACTAATTCCCTACTTGCTATAAAGTCTCCAATGGTTGCTTCTTTGATAAGCAAAACATGTCATGCATTTAACCAACATCTCGTAACAGCCCCCTTCAAGCTGGAGTGTGGAGCTATGATACTCCAAGCTTGTGTATGAGTGTGAGGGACAAATTCGTGCCAAGAGCTTTTGCAAAGACATCAATGGGCTGTAACTTAGAAGAAATATAGCTTGTTTTCCAACTCATTTGATTGTATTTGGTCGCACACAAAATGACAGTCCATTTTAATGTGCTTGGTACGCTTGTGGAATACAAGGTTTGTTGCAATGTGTAACGCAGCTTGATTATTATAGGATAACTACATAGGTTGCAGATGTAAGACTGTGAGATCATGCAACAAGGCTCATAGCCAAAGATGTTCACTTACGACTGATGCCATCGACCTATTTTCAGCTTCTACAAATGACCCGCTTCTTCGTTCTCTAGGAAATTGGCTTTTGGCCTAACTTAACAAGGTAACCTTTAATGGATCATTTAGTTTGTGGGCACGCACCCTAATCTACGTTGCAATACCTAGTCAGTTGGAGTTTGTTTTCTCGAGGAAATAGGAGACATTGGAGATTGTTTTCTCAAGGAAATAGGAGACATTGTCCAGAAGATGCTTTTATGTATCACAGCATTCGAAGATGAGTGTTGAAATGGTCGATTCTTGGTTCTTGCATGTATTGACTGAGTATATTTATGACATAGGTTATATTCGGCCTTGTGATAGATAAATATAGTAGTTTTCAACCAATCTTTGATAAGGTGATGGGTATTGGAGAAGCTTACTATTAGACCATCCAAGATTTGTGTTGTTATTGCATGGGCACCTTGTTGGGTTTTGCTCTTATAAGTTTAGGTACTTCTAGAGCATCCTTTATTTGGCTCATAAATATCTCTTACGAGCTATGAGTTACTTCAATTCCAAGGAAATATCCTAGACGTCCCAAGTCTTTTAGATGAAAGTGAGCATGAAGAAAATCTTTTACCTTTTTGCATTTGAAGGGGTTATCATTTGCCACCACCATGTTATCAACATATACTAAAATAACAAGGAAATAACTATTAGTCCTTTTAGTAAATAAAGATGTGTCTACTTTTAACTGAATGAAACCATAAGCTTTAAGAACTGCAGAGAGTTTAGTAAACCATTCACGCGATGCTTACTTAAGCCCATATAAGGACCTTTTGAGCTTACAAACTCTTTTGTTTCCTGACTCAAGATATCCTGAAGGGGGTGTCATGTATATGTCTTCATGCAAGTCACCATGGAGAAAAGCGTTCTGCACATCTAATTGATGTAAATCTCATTTCTTAACAGCCGCTATTATGAGTGTGCACCTCATAGTCGTTAATTTTGCTACTGGGGCAAACGTTTCGGTGTAGTTAGGGTTGTAAATGAACCAAACGAACACGAACAAGCCCTGTTCGTGTTTGTTCATTTAGTGTTTAATGAACACGAACACGAACAATAAACAAACACATTTTCCTTGTTCGTGTTCGTTTGTTTAGTTTTAGTATGTGTTCGTGTTCGTTCATTTATACGAGCTTAAATGAACACAAACGGACCATAAACGAACGAACACGTTCATGAACATAAACGGACCATAAACGAACGAACATGTTCGTGAACATGAATGAAACTGTTCGCGAACAACATAAACGAACACTAATTTGAGTGCTAATCTGGTATGTAGGGTGTATGTAGGGTAGGTAATAATAAACATATATGATAATAGATTATAATAATTATATAACATACGATATATAAAATATATATAACAATAAATCTATAATTAGTACATAGATAAACAAACGAACGAGTAAATAAACGAACACTAACCGAACAGTTCACGAACCTAAATGAACGAACAAGACTTTGTTCATGTTCATTCATTTAACTAAACAAACATAAATATCTGTTCGTGTTGGTTCGTTTAACTAAATAAACGAACATAAACGAACTCCCGCCGAACGGTTCATGAACGGTTCACTGAACGTTCTGTTCATTTACACACCTAGGTGTAGTCGAGTCCTTCCACTTGGGTATAACCTTTTGCAACCAGCCTCGTTTTGTATTACTCAATTGTTCCATCTGACTTTCATTTAATTTTGTAGGCCCACCTGGATTCGACTGCCCTTTTTCTTGCAAGTAGCGTTCGAAAATCCCGGGTTTGGTTGGCCTCCAAAGCATTAATCTCAGCTCGTATAACTTGTTGCCAAGACGAGTCTTCTTTGGCCATTAAATAAGACTTGGGCTCAACATCAATCAATATAGCTGCAAGAAAGCTTTAGTATTCTTGGGAAAAAGATTTGTATGTAAGATAAGTGGACAATGGGTAGGATGTCCTGATGAGGCAATGTTGGAGTGAGTGTGAGTACTAGGAAGGTCATACTTGTAGTTTTCCAAATATTTGGGAATTTGGTAGCTTCTTGTGCTCCTTATTACTGGTATTTCTGCTTGGGGTACTTGGTTCTTCTCTTGGTCATGTTCGGGCTCAAAAAACACCATTTCTTCTATTTTGTTGTTCTCGGGTTTTACTACCCTTTCCTCTATTTTGCTATTCTCGGGTTTTACTCGAGTATTGACTCCAGTTTATGGTGTAAGAATAATGTCTTAGCTCTCAAGTGTAGGTTTACTGATCGTTCTTTCCTTTTCAAATGGGTCCGATTCCTTTATCTTGAAGGGAAACATTGTTTTGTAGAAAGTTACATCCCGAGAAATAAAGGTTTTATGGGTTTCCAGGTTGTATACTCAATAGCCAATGAAGACGCAGGTTTGGGCTTGGGGTTGGAGCTTGTATTTTGGCAAAAAAAGGTTGATTGCATAACAGAGGCATCCAAAAAATCTTTAGATGGTCATAGTTGGAAGGCCGATTAAATAATGTCTTATATGTTGTTTTTATTTATGCTTGCAGAAGGCAACTTGTTTATCAAATGAGTTGCGGCAAGAACATACTCCCCCAAAATGAAATTTGTAGGTTTGCTTAGAATTTAAATGTCCTTACCGTATTGAGAATATCTCGATGCTTCCTCTCGACCACTTTGTTTTGCTAAAGGGTTCCTACACAACTTGTTTGACTGATGATTCCTTTTTCCTTGTAAAATCGTTTCATGGCTCCATCAACTTATTCTGAAGCATTGTCACTTCTTACTTTCTTGACTTTTGTCTCAAACTGGTTTTCAACTAGAGAACAAAAGTTCTCAATTATCTTTATGGCCTCATTCCTATGTTTCATGAGATAGGTCCATGTGGACCTAGAAAAGTCGTCGACTATAGTAAGGAAAAATTTAGCTATACATTTGGAAGGTATGCAATATGGCCCCAAAACATCTATATAAATTAAATAAAAAAGATTCTTTGATTTTTGAAAACTGAAAGGAAAATGTAATCTGGTTGCCTTTGCTAAAGGACAAATAGCACAGTTCTTATAGATATCTCAAAAATCTAAATGTGATAAATTACTGATTCCAACAATTCTTTCATGCGACAAATGACTTAATCTTTGATGCCACAGTGCTAGTGCATTTCCATTTGTTCTTGCTATGTGTGCCCTTTCATTATTCAAATTGAGAAAATAAAGACCTCATCACTTTAATCAACCTCCTTAAGGTGCGATCATGTAAGACACAAAAGTGTGGAAAGAAGATGATGACCGAAGTGTGGCCACACTAGTTACCTAAGGACTTCGGGAAAGAAGGGAGCCAGGCACTTGAGGAATACCACCTCGACAGAACGCCGGTACCTACCTCGGGAAATCAACGGGCCGTCTCCCTCGCGAGGGCGACCGAACTAACCTCGGAAACAGGTGATGCCCCGAGGTACCAGCCTGACTCCGGGAAAGGCCCCCACTACGAAGACGGACTTTGACCTAGGGGACCTCAAAGGTGCGGCAAAAGTCATCCAGGAGTCTCTGACACTTCGCCCGTACGCCCTGCACGACGCCTCACATGTACTCTGACAAAGTGACACACCCCTCGTCTTGTCATATCGGGGTATGATTGTTGTAGCTCATGGCTCGAGGAGCCTGCAGGCGGCCAAGGAATCCCACGCCCAGCAGTACAGGCATTATCCAACCATACACGTGCCACAATCTTAAAGGCTCGTTTCCTCCTTTAAATACGTCAGGCACATGGCCATAAAGGGGGCTCCGGCTAGAGAAAAGAGGGACAGAGAGAGGCCGGAAAACAGATGACACTCTCTCCTCTCCGCCTGAATACTCTCCCTCCAGCCCGCAGAAAGACACGCCAGGTACACGTCTCTTGTACTTATTACGGTGTTTCCCTCTGAAAAAAGGCACTGACTTGGGCGTCAGAGGCTCCTCCCTGGAAAAAGATTCCGGGGACCTCCTAACCGCTGTTTTCTGAGTGTTCCAGCCAGGCATCCCTGGAGGATCTTTGTTCCAGGCCCTTTACCACGCCGTAGGAACTTCCCGTCACCTCCTCGCCACGGGACCAAGGAGCTGCCGGCCATCACTTGAGGCGATCCACGCAGGACGCCAATTTTTCTCCAGGACCCCCTGCTGCCTTCATCACCGCACACAGTGGAGATGCCGGTCTCGCACAACCGGACCGCATCAGAAGATGGCTGCACAGTTATTATCTCGGATCAGTTTACTGATTGAAACTAAGTCACATTTGAAATCAGGTACATTTAGAATATTATGAAGGACAAGATCATCAAAATAAGCACACCAAACTCTTTTATGGGTTTTACAGTCCTATCGGGCAAACATATCATGACCATGCATGGGTTTTGAGTGTCAAATGCTAGAGTAGTTTGATGTAATATGGTTGGTGGCACCAATATCTAGAATCCAAGAAGTGTTAACATTAGGGTTTGCTTTCTTACCTGCATAATTGACTGTATTTTGTCCCTTGTCTTTACCCAACAGCTTTAGAAGTTCCTCGTATTGTTCAACAATTAGGCTAACCGTGGATGAAAAAGTAGGACCTTCATGGTTTTGTTCCTGCTTTCCTTTTGCACATGCATTGGCGTTGACTTTATTTTTCTTCCTCTTTCCTTTCGGTTGCCAATTTTTTGGATACCCAATTATCTCCCAACACGCCTCTTCCTCGTGTCCTAACTTGTTGCAGTGCTACCATCTCGAAAAGGTTGATTGTCATGTCTTTGCAATTTGCTCAGTTTTGTCTGTGTTGCAAAGTTTCTTGCTAAGTCTAGTTCAACTTCTTGTGTGATACTGAGTTTGTTTCTCCTCAGCAACTACAATAGCATAGATCTTGTTGAGGGAAAGAAGTGGCTCTATAGCGAGAATTTGAGAGTGAATTGTCTTGAACTTCTGGTCCAAGCCCATAAGGAATTAGTGTGTTCACTCCTTCTCCATCATCCAATCTTTTGCTGCATCATACGTACAGTTGGGCATTGATGAGTACATGCCGAGCTCATCCCAGTACCCCTTTAATGTCGTATAATAGGTTGCCACGCTCATTGATCCTTGGCTTGCCAAGGCTATGTTCCTTCTCAGTTCATGAGCCATTGGCTTATTCAAATGACCAAATCTTTCTTCCAAGTCACACCATAATTCAAATGCTGAATCATGGCATGCTATTGAGTCATGAAGGCTAGAGTTAATATAATTGATCAACCATACAAGAACCAATCTGTCACACTTATTTCATGCCAATAGTTCAATAACATTCCCTTTTGGTTTGCAGTTTTCCCTTCACGAACCCAACTTTATTCTTGCTGCGCAAGACGTTCAAGATAGATCTCTTCCATCGGGGATAGTTGTTTTCATCCAGTAGCGTGGGAACAAGAGATGCTATGGCGTAATCTGAGGAGGTGAGGAAGAAGGGTGAAGTGTGATCTTGGAAAAGGCTCATAGCTGAGGTAGAGCTCTTGACAATGGTTGAAGAGGTTGCAGGGTTTGTCGACATTTTCGTTAGTGTTGGATCACTACTATGATACTATGTAAAATTCAAGTTTCTGTGTAAGTCTATTTCATTGGATATCCATGAGCAAAACTACTCAAGTTATACAATAAATGTTTACATGTGATGCGGAGTACAACTAAGAACAAAAATTATCCTAATTACAAAGAGAAGATAAAAGCTATTATATCTACTGGTTCCTTGCTTGTCATGGAGTCTCCAATGGTTGCTTCTTCGATAAGCAAAACATGCCATGCATGTAACCAACATCTCGTAACACCTTGCAACCAAAATGGTGTTTGACATGATGTATTGCACAAAGGTTCCCTGTGGCAGATTGAACTAGCATGCAACGTCATCTTGGTAATATCTAAAAGCACAGAGGTAATAATATGCCATGGTAAGTGTACTTATAACAATCAGTGACTTCAATTTGCTATCTTTTCACTAGAAACTTTGCATCTACTACTTCTTGTTGCAAATTTCCTAGTAGGTTTTGGTCGCTTGATAAATTAGTTGTTAGTCATGGAACCAAGTCCCCTATGCTTGCCCTTCACATACAGTATGTTATGACTCATGAAATTGACAAATTTCTTTGGTTTTCTAACCTTTGATAAATCATGGCAATATTGTCCCCCTTCGGGACATCCAGATAAAAAGCTTGATGGTATAATTTCTAACACAAAATTTCATTCAGAAAATAGACAATCCATAGTTCAAAATACAATACACTTATACTAACTAAACTAAATAATCAGCCACTCTTTTTTGGGCTATTTGGATCGTTCAAAATGATGCCTCCATAAATCACTAGCTAGTACAAATTACAGAGCATATATATATTTGATCAACCAAATATATATGCATTGATTATTTGTATTTCCGTCTAGATGATTCTGGTGATAACTATATAGCTTTGCTCCTCGGTGAATTGATATGAAACCAGCCATGAACCAACGGAGTTAAAAATAAATGAACAATATGATGAGGAACATCAAAAGGTTGCAGGCGGCTTATTATGTTCCAGCTTGGTTGTGAAGTGAAGCAAAGATTTTTCAGAAGGATGAGTGGAACTCCTTCTGAGCGTTCCACCGATGCAAGACCTGTCCAAAAACATCGTAGAACGCGATCTCAGCATTGTTGTCTGTCAATTGCACAGACATGAAACCCTGGCCGTCATAGAAGAAGTTCAGTCCTGGTCTGTTCTGTTCTTTCATGTCTCCTCTCCAGGCCTTTGATCCTGCCCCACTGGTTAGAAACTGTATGGGACTGTAACAAATTAAAATTTGGCCTTGTTAGCGTAGAAGATGGGAAGGAGTAAGGTTTATTAATAAAATGTTATAATCTTCCCATTTTTAATTCCATGAAAAAGCAATTAAATCAACCGTAATTACCTATCTGTGTCGCCAATGTGCTGGAGACAGTGATCATGGCCGTTCAAGTAAAAGTCCGCGCCATTTGCCTGCAATGGGACTAGGAGTGAGACGGACCCGGGGATGGAACTAGTATTGCACGTAGACCCTTAAGCTAATTACTTTTATACACTTGGCTCCCCAATGTTTCAAGAATTGGATTCTTATTCCTTACCCTGAGAATTGGGAGGAGAAGCTGAACGAGTTCCTGGGTATCACCATGATAACCCACACTTCTGATTGTGTGGTGACCAACCACGATCTTCCACCTGGCAGTCGATTCCCTTAACGCCAAATCTACCTCCTGACAAAACCCAAAAATCACTCTCCGCTCGATCCACATTAATCAATGTGGAAGAAACTTGAAGCTGCTCTGCTCCTTTAACCACAATTCAAATGTAACTATATATATGTATGTATGATATAATTACCTCCAATAAGTTGGAGATGTAAGCTTGGCGAGATGGGATTCCTCTCCAGTCGTAATGTTGACCGTCCGGATCAGTGAAGTAGCTCTTGACAAAAGGCGTCGTGTCCACGAAAATTATTTCCGCCAATTCTACAAATCAATATATTTGAGGGACCAAACATGAACTGAATTGGTTAATGTTGGGTTAGACTTGGACTACTTCTTTCTCCATCTATAAACATATATGCAATTAATTTAGCCTACCTGCATTGAGGATGAAGGACCTCAAGCAGAGCCATCTGCTATCGATTTGCCTGAGGAGAGGGCTCAATTGAGCCTCTGCATCGCCTCTGTAGTCATGATTCCCCAAAACTGCGTGCGTATATGTACCAGCATAATTATTATTTTCAGTCATTTATCCAACAACAGCAGTAGTACTTGCAATTTAGAAGCTGAAATGACCAAAAAGATTACATTTTTGTCTATAAGATTTTGAACATTGTAATTACGATCCGTGGGCATTTCAGGTGGTCTAAGTCTAAGTCTTACCAGTATACCATCGCTTTTGTAGGCTATTAGCCGTGTAGATTTTGGTAAACGACTCCCCAAAAGCGGAGTCCGTTTCACCCGTCAATCCTTTGTCGTAGAAATTGTCTCCCGTCGACACCACGAAATCGATCTTCAGCTTTTCCCCAATCATTCCCATCTAGTAATCAATTTAAACATCAATCACGTTACATGTAGTGTTAAAAAAAGAACTTCAGAAGCTTTTGTTTTTTTTTTTTTTAACAAAATGATTTTAAACAAGTAATTAATTTAATTATCAATCATTACCTGACGAGCGACCTGAGATTGGTTAAAGGCACCCTTTCGTCCCCAGTCACCGATCACCAGAAAGCTGAGAGAGCCGTCGTTTTTGGCGGGGTGTTCGAATCTTTGAAGCTCCCCATAAATGGCGACGAAGCATAAAGAGACGATGCTCAGAGCCAAGCTAAATCTGTTCCTGATGATCAAACTCTCCATGGCCAGCTTGCTATAGAAGCCTAGAACAGATACTATATACTGGACAGCAGAAACAAAGAAGAAGAAGAAGAAGACTTGTCTATCAACGAAAGTATGAAGGCAGGAAGCTAATGGGAAGACGACTGCTTGCTTCTATTTATATTGAAACTCTCGTCGTTGTTTATAGGCTTCAGGAGTTGATTTTGTTGGGGAGTAAATATTCCTATTTTTTCGGTTTTTGGATAGAATATTACAACCGAATATTCCACCCTTTGTTGCTTTTGTCTGCATGGTGCCAGACCTTCTCCCACATTCAAAGTTTTTCAAACCAATAGCGAATGATCAATTGATTGCTAGCTCACAATTTTTTTGGATGTCCGACTTTTTCTTTAATTAACTTTGTATATACATTTTGTAAAAAAATTAATTATTGATGATTTTTTATCGCATTACTATTTCATTTTTGACTGTTTCATACTTTCATTTATCCATAGAAATTTCCATTTATTTGATTGTATTAATTATATACTCACACTCTTCCATACTCTTTGTGATATATTTAGTATTTTATGTCATCCAAATCTTTACAACATTTTTTGTGTTTTGTGAATTATTTTGTTATATTATCCTTCAAACTAACAATACCCTCTTTTCTTGATTTACATGTGAAAATGGAATGTCAATGTAGAAACAATATACAAACCTTTTCCTTTTTTAATATCTATACACTCAAATATTTCAAAATTTTTGGAATGAAGGTAGTGCTTGGCAAAAGTAGCAAATATCTCATTCATCTTATGTCAAGAGGACAAATCACTCACTAATATATTTTTTAGTCAATTATGTCATCAATGTTTTCTTGTTGAACAAGTAAGCCATCAAATAAAAGCACGTATTCATGGAATTAAATACCATAGTATACCACTTATTGCAGGTAAGCCGTTTGTGGTACAAATATTTTTACTTTTTTTATTTTATTTTTTTCGCATGAAATACCCTGGTATATTTCATATCGGTTATTTATATATACATTTTCTTAAAAAAAATCATGGTATACAGCAAATACCGTAAGGTACATACCACTGTATTTTATTTTTCACGAACATGTGTATGATATTTCTTTGGTCATTTTACATCAAAATATCATACTTTGAGCCATCTTAGACCTCAATGTGTTATTAGAAATGTATTTTTTTTATTATTAAAGTATTATTTTTTCTCTTATATCAATAAATTACTTTTTTTGTTGAATAATATTTATTTTTCTCTATATATAACATTTTTTTATGTTTTTTATAAAAAAATATCTTCTATCATATATATTTTATTTATATTTGATAAATTATGATGAGAAAAATTAGAATACATATAAAAATGTGTAAAAAAATTATTTAATTTATTTCATCTTAAAATAATATTCTAACATTTATATTTTTAAGAAAACGGTAGCGGTATGTGGCGCAATATGTTATGCAGTGTACCTTAAAAATATTAAGGAAATTGCATGCGCTACCCCCTCCTTACCATCTTAGCCATGGTTCTCCCATCCTTCTCACTATTGTCGTATCTCCATCTCCCACTCCCCGCTGCCGTCTCTCTGCCTACCTTTTGCCCTTCCTCTCGACTTTCTTTGGCCCTCTCGCCTCCTTCCCTTCCCTCCCTTTCCACCACTCTCCCCACAATCGCTCATGGCCACTTTTCCCATTATTGCGAGTCTCGCCGCGATCTCTGTCATAATTCTCACCGTAGCCAAGTAGCTATCTTCATTGCAATTCTCGCAGCAGCCAAGTCGCGATCTCCATAAAGATTCTTGCCACAACCGAGTAGCGATCTCTATCAGGATTCTCGTCATAGCCAAGTAGCAATCTTTATCGCGATTCTCACTGCAGCCAAGTCACAATCTCTGTCACAATTTTCCCCACAGCCAATCTGAAAGTCCTTTGATTTGGGCTCCAATTCACAAGATCAAATGATTGAGGTCGAATGAAAGGGAGGCCAAGAGAGAGGGTAGCAGAGAGGGTGGGCGAGAAAGCTGGGAGGGAACCGAGACAAGGGGTGAGAGAGAGGCGGAGAGACGGAAGTGGTGAGTGAGAGGCAGAGAGACGGCGGCGGCAAGAGGGATGGGAGAACCATGGCTGAGATGACAGGGAGGGGGTTTTTGTTTTAATAATACAACTTTTTGTGCCTGCGTAGACAATTTAGTACCAGCTAGGTGTTACCGTGGCATTTCCTGTAATTTTAACGAGTTCCGTCCACTCAAAGGTCGAAATGAAACATTTTAATCGGGTTAGGGACATACAACATGCAAAGTGAAAGTTAGGGTTAGAAGTAAAATAAAAATTAAATGTTATGAGTAGCGTATACAATTTACCCTAAAAATATGAGATACGGTATACTTAGCGGTAACAGTATTTAACACCTTGCATGTATCAACACAGACACCCAAATTATTGTCAACGAATGATCATATTTTGTTTAGTCATACATGGGTAGAAAATGCTACATAGTTTCTCACTCCAATTGTTGACTAAGAACAACTAATTAGTGCTTAAATTAACATATTATTTTGGTTAAATTTCAATCTTAAATTTACTTAATTCAAGTCAAAACAAGTAAAATTAGCATCAAATTATGTTCCACTCTTACTCCAAGGGGAAAAATACACTTATTCTTTGTTTTTTTTAATGGTAAATTGTTAGCGCTCTTTGATGGCTATTTGACCTAATATTAATACGCTATTTGTTATCTCATTCCTCTGTCCCATAATAATTGAAATGTTTCTTCGGACATGAAGATTAAGATGTATGTAATTTATGTTATTTTTTTTCAATTTTATCCATAAAACTAAAATTAAAAAATTAAATTTTGTGTAATGAGAGTTTAAATAATGATTAAAAAATAAAATATTCTTTTTTGGGGTTTTGTGTTATGAGGGTTTAAATGAAGATTAAGAAAACATTCTTTATTGAGTTTTGTGTAATGAGAGTTTAAGTAAGGGTAGTGAGGTAAATTAGAAGTTGAAAACTTTCTAAAAGGAAAATATTTCATTCTTTTGGAATAGCCAAAATAGGAATACGTTTCATTATTTTTTGATGGGAGGAGTATCAAAATAATTTGTGGCACATCTGCAACTAAAAAATATATTAGTGGTTGATTTGCTTCCTTGGCATAAGATTCGTGGTAAATTTGCCAATTTACCTGTGCAGTGAGTAAGATTAAAAATTAAAGCTCTATAACAGTGTTTTGCTAATTACTTCATTCATTTTCAGATACACGTTAATAAATTCTACAATACACTATATAATGCATGCATAAAAAGAGAAAACATCTTAGCTTTTATTATTATTATTATTATTATTATTATTATTATTAAGCAAAAGCTTCAAATTTACCATTAATGTTTAAACATTGGCTCATATTTGCCACTATAGGTTTTTTTTTTCCGCCCAATCTTCTACTAATGTTTCAAAATGGGCTCAAATTAGTCATTAACTGTTACAAGTTGCAAGTTTGTAATTTTAGGGTGATAATATAATGTTTAAAAAATTTTAAAGACTTCAAGTAATTTATTATTTTTCTTTAATAGAATCCAATACACTCGTCTTACACCTGCTACCTCCAATACCCATCACCTTTGACACTTGCTGCCTCTAACACCCATGGACCCACCGCCTTTGACACTTTTTAATTCTATATTTTGTTTCGTTCAAAATAAAAACAAAAAAGGATTCTATGTTTTATTGTGCTGTTAATCCTAGGATTAAGCTAAATGCACTAAAATTTATAAAAATTTTATATGTGGTAGAAATTGATTGGATATAAAAAAAATTAACTAATCACATTTTACTTTTCCAACTACCAATTTAAATTTTTCATAATACAATTTTTTGAGGCAGCTATATTTTAAAAAATTGTATCATGCAAAATTTAATACGTAAAATTTTAGTGCCATTCCTAGTTTCCTACAACGGCAAAAGCCCACAGGATTGTGGCCCTTTATCAGAGAGAGAGAGAGAGAGAGAGAAATTTCAAGTAGGAGATGCGAATATGCTATTGATTCTTAGGAATCAAACGGTGTGCCATATATGTAGCGTTGGGAATGGAGTACAGGAAGCCCACAGAATTATGAGTTTCTTCAGTCTCGTGGGACCGTGGTCAGGAGGCTAACGACTGCAGCGACCATCTTCTGCTACATTCGGCTGCATCCGCGTGCCTTGCCCATGGACATGAAGATTGAAGGCTACATACTTGTTTGTATATACACACACACACGTGTGTGTGTTATTGTTGGATCTAGGACATTTTTAAAGTAAAATCCATGTATAAAGCTAAGTGATAATCAATCTTAAAATTTGAATTGATCAAAAGCTAAACTTTTAGTTATAATATAACTATCTAGAGAAAATGTATTTTCTATAACTATGCTCTTGTAAATTTTTTAGTATTAAAAATAATATGACCATCTAAATAAAAATTCTTTGAGTTAATCCCTAAATGTATATATAGAAATAAATATTCTTTTGAGCAACCTGTAGTTTTAATTTGAAGTAAGTTATTAAATTTTATTTATTTTCAAAATAAAGTACTTCTATAGTCACTAAATATATGTGCTTTAAATTTAAATTTAAATTGAATAAGTCTTTAAAATTATTTAAAAATTTTAAAAATGAATTTCAAAGAAAAATAATATTCTCACTTTTATGGGTAAAGCATTAGATATTTAGTTAATTTTTTAAGCAAATTAAATGGTGGTCTCCTACTTTTCAAGGGAGATTGTCTATAATACTATTTCTATTTTTTAAAATAAAATAATTCAAACAATTAAAAAATGATTTATTTCTTTGATGACACTAACACTTCTATTAGAGATTAACATGATTTGTTTAAAACTTTGAGCTTATTTTGATTTGTGAAGTTTAATGATTATAGGCTGATACGTAATTTGTGGGATAACTAAACCAATTAAATAAAGTATAAGAATTAATGTTGCATTTACTCCACAATTTTAAGATAATAAAGAAGAACGGAAAAAAAAGTCTGTAATGAATAAATCAAATTTTTATTTCAACAATTTCCGGTAAAAATATTAATGCATTTTTCCCTAAATTTTTATTTGAAATGGTGGGGTCCAAAAAAAAATTTGAAGTGAGGTCCATATTAATTTTATGCACTTTTTACTCACATTTTTTAAATAAAAATGGCCTCAGTGGACACCATTTTGTCCAATATAAATCCGCCCCTGAATATATATAGCTTTAACTAAAATAGCCAGAGAAAACAAAAATATAGATTCCGTATTATGTCCTCAAGTTCAGAAAAAACTCAAAATTATATATCTGTGTGTATTAGGTGAATTCGTAACACATTACCGCTGCAGTTCATTGCCTATCAGCCCGATTGTGAGGAAGCAATATTCACAAGCAATGAGAGCTTGAGGACCAAAAAAAAACCATGATATCTTATGGATGTATACCAAAATTGTGCCATATTTCTATGTCAGGCCAAGTACTACTCAAACTATGTTGTCAATCAAGGGGTTAATTGTCTTCTAGAAAAGTTTGAGGACTAAAACATCATAGTGCCGTATCTCAGGGACTACTTTAAATATTGCACCATATTTCTGGTCTGGGCATGTTATTATCCACTCATGGGCCAATGCTTCGTGTTATGGTAGATCTGCACTTAAGTTCAACGCCTAATTAGTATATGTGTGTATGCGTGTGAGGTTAAAAGAATTATATATATGCATGTGATGATTAAAAAATTTTTGTAAGGGATAGAAAAGAAAATGTTAGGAGTACTGTTTGGATTCTAAGTGACCAAAACGTCAAGAAAACTTGAGCAGAAAGGAGGAAGTGGAACCGAAACTAAGAAAATGTTATTTTAAAAATTTAAACAAGCAAATAAAAGCGGATATGAGAGTGTAAAAAAACAGAAATTAGAGTCCAAAATAGAAAAATTATGCTAGTTTGGAACTAGAAATCTGATGCCGTGGTTTGAAAAAGAAATTAAGTTAACTGCAATACATGTGCCTCATCTGGTATTCGGGATTGTTAACCATGCTAGGCTTGTGTCGTTTTCTCCATCAAATAACGTCCCCAACAGCTCGCTATGTATCGTGATAGGGGTTGGTTGTACAGAAAGACGTAAGCGGAAGCAGTTGGCGCGTGCGGGGAGGCTTCAATTCGAGCGGCTGGGTACGACGAAGCACAGGGCATGGCGCACATGATTTAGTTATACAAAAATTTAAAGAGCATGGCGTCACCTTCTATAGAGCTTCAATTCGAGCGGCTGGGTACGACAAAGCACTTGCTTATTAAAACCATATTCTAATATCTTCATAAGTATATCTGCACCATCACTTCTCGAGTTACGTGATTTTTAAAGGATATTTTCATATTCATCGTTTAATTTCGTATGTGAAAGTTGCTATTTATAGGCAAAGAAGCTTAGTTTTCACGGATATAACACAATTTTGACTCTAATTAATGGTTAATATACACACATGGGCTTAAATATGCACACGGTATATCATTTATTGTGAGTATGTTATATATGATATATTAGTTTTTGTGATATGTTAGAATATCATGTGACATACCATGATATATCTCGTTTACCACAATTACATCTCTTATTACTAATTTTTAATATGTTTTGGTCAATTTACCGTGATATACATTGATATATAGTGCAGTATACCACACACCACAAGTTAAAATTTCTTTTTTTTTTTTTCATTTTACATTAATGTATCATATACATACATATATAAAATAATAAAATATAATTAATAGACAAACCGACCAACTTATTGATCATCAATTGGTCATCAAAACACTTTTTTGGTACATGATAATGGCGGTTAATAAGATTTTTTTTTTTTCGAACTGCAACAAACTATATTAAAGAAAACAAGGTTTAAAACACAAAAGATTATACCTCTAGCAAGGAGTAAGAATACAAACCCCTATCTTACTTTCTAAAACCATTTGATATTGCTACACTAGGGTTTAAAATCCAATCAGACCAAATTATCTTAATTTTTGAACAACGTTGAGTAATCCAAAAAAATAGCGAAGACTGAATGTTGGCTATTAATTGATTGTTTGGGCTTAACTCTCAGTTGAAAACCCAATCATTTTGTCTTGCCAAGAGTGCCCATATTGTGACAAAGATTGTTGCCTGCCAAGCTTGACTTTGCTTACTGAAAAACGTCTGTGTCCTTGTAGCTTTATTGACTAAATCTGCCAAAACCATTGCAAGTGACCAATTAAAATGCCACCATTGGAAAATTTTCCTATATAGTTCTGATACATGTTAGCATCGTAAAAGACAATGGTCCACTGTTTCTACACTGTCATAACATATTGGACATAAAATGCTCTCTAGCTGCAGACCTTTTGAAGCTAAATTCCCTCTTGTTGGCAAACCATTTCACAGCACCCTCTACATAAAAATATTGGTCTTCTTCAGCACCTACTTATTCCATAAAGTTTGTTGATCTACTCCAGCCTCTTGTGCTACCAAGAAGTCTAGATGCCTTGCCATCTCCTTGACTGAGCAAACTCCTGTCTGGTTAAGACTCCAAGATGTGGTGTCCTACTTACCTGAAAAAAGAGGTATATTCTCCACCATATTAGATAACTCCTCTAGTTCTCCTCATTCTTTACCCCTTGGCTCCCAATGCCAACTCCACCGCCACTTCCACACACCCTCAACCCACTGTTGTGAATTTTAAACCCTAATCCGCAAACGCAAGGGATGTGTATAATTAGGGTGAATAAGATATCATTCCCACGAGTATTGATTTATATTACTTTTCAATTACCACTACCATGAAACTCATTTTAGCTAAACAAACAACAACTGATGATTTACTTAATATGAAAGTAACTAAGTTTACAACTCTACTTAAATTACTATCAAACAAGAACAACAAACACAATGCAAATTAGGGGTTTTCTAGTGAATTAACAAAACACACCTCCTATGGTTTTCACTATTTAACTTGGTTAGCTAGTGAATTAAGGCTAATGGTTTAATTTTCTTACTTGTTGGTAAAGTTAACTAATTGGGCCCTTACTCTCTCAAGTGAAAGGGTGATTCTCCCAAGCTTAAACTACAATAGATTCCCATCTGAATTGCTAGTTCAAGAGAGACATTACAAGTTCAATTTACCTTTACCTACTGTCATAGACTAGTCTCCCAACAAGCTCATGGCCACTACACTATTCCCTTAATTCCAATTCCTTCTAATCTTTCTCAAGAGTTTAAAAGAAATCTAAGATGCAATAGAATAGGGCCCTTAATCAATCAACATAACAATAAACTCAAAGAGAAGAGTAAACAAGCAAAGGCGGAAAATCAAGGACAACTAGTCATTAATCCAACCAACATAACCAATTCAAGTAGCTACAACCATAAAAAGTGTAGAGAAAACTACTCTATAATCAAACTAAACAAAAACATGAAAATACATAAAAGAGCATCTATATCTAAATACAAGGAAAAAAAAAAGAAAGAAGGAACCTAATAGACTCTAGATACTTGATTCATCAAGGCTCTTATAAGTCTTTAAGTCCTCCAAGCCTTTTTCAAGTAAGAATCCACAAGTGCTCTCAAGGAAGATGAAGAAATTCAAGAAATGGTGATGAAAAACCTAAGTCTAAAGTGAGAAAATGAAGATGAAGAATGATTGCTTTTGCTAGGATCCAGATTTTTCTATTCTTGGAGATGTCTTTTTCACCCCACCAACCTATTTGGATAGAAACCCTTGGTCAATAAGAAGCTTAGATTCAAAATTAAGGTGAGAGGACCATTCTTCCCATGTACAAGGGCGCCTAGGCCCCAAAAGGTGGTTTTCTAGTACCTAGGCCTCCAGGTTTGAAGGTGCCTGGCCTCAAGAAGGGGTGTTCTAGCACCTAGGCCTCCAAGCTTGATGGTGCCTGGGGCCTAGGCCTCAACTGGCGCCTAGGCTTTTAAAGTGTAATTTTCAGGTAGGAACTTTTGAACTGTGGCACCTAGGCCTCACACTTGGGGCCTAGGCTTTACATCTGGGGTCTAGACCTCACAATTATAAATTCACTTTGACTTTTGCATACTCGTTTTTCAATTTGCTCGTCTCGGTGTCATTCCAATACTATGGTCCGCTTCTCCAACCTACAAAATGAAGAAACAAAGCAAGAATTGCCCAAAAATCTTGGGTGATGAGATAGAAAATGGTTGTCAAAGTTGAAAAAAAGTCAACATGTTTGACCATAAAATTAACATTTATCACCCACTTTCCCCCTTCACTAAGCACACAATTCTTAGTTTGCTTTAACGTAAATAATCTAGGACAATTTTCCTTTAACACCGTCCCATATACCCAATTATCCACCCATAATCTCACCTTATCCCTAATGCTCACTCTCCACCTAAAAGAATTAAAAAAAGAGACTCCCAAGCCATCTATGTCATGTCCAGCCTTCACTATTATACCCCAAACCCCCTGCCCAAAATCTAAAACCTGCTTTCCTTCTAACCCACCATCTTATCCATAAATGGATCTTATGACTTTTACCCAAAAGGCATTATCCTCTGTCTTATATATCCACCACAACTTCCCAAGTAGTGCCAGGTTTTATGCCTTAACACTTCCTACACTCAGCCCCCATTTTTCTTTTTCAGCCATTGTTTTCTTCCAACTAACCCAAACCAAACTATTACCCCCCATTTTGTTACCCCCCAAAGAAACTAATTTCTCAAACTTTCTAATTGATTCACAATTTGTATAGGGGCCTGGAACAATGAGAAGTAAAATAGAGGCAAACTACTCAGAATTAAATTTAGAAGTGTTAATCTCCCACTTATCGACAAAGTCCTTACTTTCCAAGCACTTAGTTTTTTGGAGCATTTGTCCATCACGAGCTTCCATGCCTCTATTCTTCCCATGTTTTGACCCATTGGCAATCCCAGGTAAATAAAAGGCAACTTCTTTGCTATACATTGTGTCTTCAATGCCATTCACAGCACTTTGTTATGATTTACTCCAACTCTAAGAATTCAACTTTCATTCGTATTCACCTTTAAACCAGAGGCAAACTAGAAACAATTTAGCAATCGAACCAATTTTTTTACATTTACCTCAAACCAATGCCTGAAAAATAAAATGTCGTCAGTATACTGTAGGTGGGAAATAACTACATTATCCCTTCCAATCGAAAACCCCCTAAAAATCCCTTAAAATGTATAGACCTTCAATTCGCTGGGTATGACGAAGCACTTGCTCATTAAAACCATATTGTAATATCTTCACAAGTATATCTGCATCATCACTTCTCAAGTTACGTGATCTTTAAACAATATTTTCAGATTCATCGTTTAATTTAGTATATATCATGAGAGTTGCTATTTTACAGGCAAAGAAGCATACCGGTTATTCGTTTAGGCCTAGTTCGTTTAATATTAATTCAAGCATATTAACTTGTTTTTTAGTCTAGCTCATATTGCACTTTCAAATTATTTATGAATTGCCCCTGAATGTATAATTAATTACGGTTAGCCCAGGTCAACACCTAGCCCACCTTCTTCACCTCCACTTGCTTGTTGCTTCATTGCCCATTTGACTCCTGCCATCCCCACTCTTAACCCTGTCGCTGTCCAACCACATATCCTCTGCTCAACCTCTTGTTAGCCATTCTACATGTGTTTCGTATGAAAGGCGTGCCTTTGTCATGGCAGAGGATGATGGCACCGACCGATTTGTAATGGACGCAAGAAAGGGCAATTGCCTTGTCAAAGATTTCGCAATGCCCGTACTTTAGCCAGACGATGATGGATCTAGTTAACAGAGATGCAGTTAGGAGCAATGGGCCGCTGGAGTGAAATGGTTGAAATGAAAAAGTTGAAGAAGAGAAGGGGCAACTGGAGTGGATGGTTAAAATCGAGAAAGGGGAAGAATAAGAGGGGCACCCGGAGTGGATGGTTGAATCTGGAATGGGGAAGAATAACAGGGGTGCCCAGAGTGGTTGGTGAGGCCGAAAAAATGGGATCTGGCCATTGGGTCTCTGGATGCCCGAGCAATGGAGGTTGGTGATGTGCTTGGTGCTTGGTTTCTAGTGACTTGAATCAGGCAACCAAGAAGGTGACGAGCCATGAGGCCATGGTTGGGGCCTGGAGAGGTGCTGGCAAAGTCGCTGCTGGTGAAGGCCGTGCTTCAACCCATTTGGTTTAAGGAACGAGATGAGGGGCAAGGCATAGGGGTAATAATGTCTTTCCTCAAAATCGGGTCGAGTGTAGATCCAGTTTAAAATGATTTAACACGTTAATTGTGATGCATTTATGTGAAACGAATAGGCAATTAGAGTTAATACTCTTCTATTAACATGTTATTTAGGTCAAATACATTGACCAGCTTTCAATTAGAAAGAAATCCCCTTCAAAGTACTTAAAATTACACACCATATCACTCAATTACGTCGTTGCACTTGCAATGCCCTTCCGCCTAAGGTTTTCAAGATCGAAGTCCTACCCAGGATCATTTTTTGCTATGTAAAATAACGATCGTAAGATCTTACCAAAAGGTTAAAATTCTTTGTGTAAACAATATAATTTATGTAAAAGACCAAACATATTAGAAACTCGAGTAAAATTTAAGTGTCATAACAATGGTATAACATAATTATTGATACAATACAAGTGAAATTCAAACTTTAATAAAGTATACATCAACATAATCAATAAAATAATCAACACGAGTCTGAAAACAATTCATGAACAAACACATTATTGACAAAGAAAAAAATGCAATGTCCATAATTTAAATATTCAGTAATTAACTTTCAACAAATTTAAAATGTAAAATGATTTTTTTTACATTAAGTAAATAATTTAAAATTAATAGTTTTTTCCTCCTAAATGAAATAAGTTTAACTTACAAAGAGAAAAAAATAGGTAATTTGACTATTCATTAACTATAAAAAATATTATTATATATATATATATATATATTAAATTTACAGTAAGATAGTTATCGATAATTTAAATTATTCTTTAAAAAGTTTTTATTAGATAGTTATCTTGAGTTAATAAATTTCATCCAATTGGGGACCAAAATGATATATTTTTAATGGATTTAGAACCAAAAAAAGATATTTTTAATAGATTTACGATCTAAATAGAATATTTAATAGACTAGAGATGAAAATAGAATGAAAATTAAATATTAGGGATCATTCATGAAATTTATCCCTAATAAAATTTAATACTTGGGTAAGATCGGTAAGATTGTTTGATCCTACAATCCTAGTCCTGATCCTACAATTTCAGTCCTGATCCTATCGCGATCTTACCACGTATTCAATCGTATAACATTTTGGAAAGATTTTTTATATTAGGATCATACGATCATACGATCAGGATCATGATTTTAACAACCTTGCTTCCGCCACTATCATGCAGGCCATGCCCACCTCTGTTACTCCCAAACCTAAATGCCTAAGAGCTGAAGACTGATTTAATTCGCTCATAAGGACACATGAGGAGATGGAGTTGCTGAGAATGGTGAGATCTTCATGTAGGGGAGGAAGGCATAGATCTTCGTGTGCAAAGGAAGGCAGTGACGTACTGCAGATCGAGCATCTTTCTAGTAGAGCTTGTCAGCCTTCACGTAAAACAAGATGAGTTTGTCGGCGATCGGCTTGAGAATGTCGAGTGTCAACTTGGGAATTTCGAATAGGCCTGAAAATGTAAGTGATCAGCCTGGGAATGTCAAGTGTAGGCTTGGGAACATTGGTGATCGGCCCGGGAACGTCAGCAATCGGCCTGGAAATGTCGGGCATGGCTTGGGAACGTCGAGCATGTAGGGTTTTGGGAGCGAAACAAGTATAGTGAAGAGTAACTGAAACCCTTCAGGATCAAAATGAAATTGAGTAAATTGAGTGTTCAAAATTTTTACCTAGTTGGCTGAGATCTTTCACCTAATTGTTGAGCTATATCACAAAGACTTGAACAGTTGACATCTTCAAGTTCTCTATGGTATTTATATGAACCTTTCGAATAATCATACCTCCACTATGTCCTAGTAAATGCATTTTTCTTGCATCCGCAGTTATAGCTTACGTCCTCCAAGGAAAGACAATATGAGAGTGCGACTGAAACCTTTCAGAACCCTTCTGATTTCGTCCTTCTTGGGAGGCTAGTGTTAGGGTACAAAAATCCTTACTATATAATATATATATATATATAGTGAGACTTAACTCCCAAGTCTAATGGGTTTCAAAACCCTAATCCAATTATGTTTAATTTCGGGCTTACTAATGGCTCAACCTTCGAGCCAATTATTAATTTGAAATTATCATGAAACCAAAATCAAACAATTCGGCCTATGCACTCAAATAATCCAATTGGCTCTAAGTGTGCAACCCTATAGGCTTCTACCACATTGGAAATGATCATAAATCACATTTATGATCATAAAAAATAATCAGTGTCTAACAACACATCATTGCTACCTAAGTGACAAGATAGTCGGTGATTCATCTAAATCTCTATGATAATTATTTGTACATGTCATTGTCCCTTTATCCAAGATATCAAAACCAAGTACGAGACATGGGATGTATTACTCTCGTATAGCCTAATTTATGATTTTTTTATTCCTGTGTAGACTAACCTAAACTAATGACATTGATATCGCATATCAACTCATCCAAGCACGACCATGTATTTTTTTAGTCTCATTTTATTAAGGGGTTCAGAGATATCACTCCAATGTATAGGATGAACAAATTCCATCTTGATCATATAAATCTATCCGCATAATATGTGACTTACCCAATGACTACTTTTATGATCACTCAATTACGAACAACATACAGTAGTTTCAATGTGTGTGATTCACATGTAGGGAACCTTGATGATCTCAGGTCAAAATACTACATATACTATAATCACTATGAGAAACACTTATAACACTCATAGAGTGATCCATGTAACGTTTTTCTTGATAGGTCGATCCATTACACAAGTTTTCCAACTTGTTCCCATATGTAGACTATATATTTCATCTTAGTCTCCACATATGCTAGTCTTTATGTATTAATGCAATTCGCTCCACAATAATACTAGACTATGGACATTTAAGAATATTATTATTCTAGGGTTATAATTATGTTTAATTACGTTACGCAGAAATAAACAACAAATATAATTATTGGAACGATGCCTCAATAAAATACCACAACTCAATGTGTAAAACACAATCTTTCTATGATTGGCTATGAGCACAATACTAACAGAGTGTGGGCCTAAGAATGTTAGCAATCGGCCTAAGAATGTCCGCAATTGGATTGAGAACATCGAATAACGCAACCTAAGAATGTCTGACGAACGGCCTGGAAAGTAACTTTTGACCACCAAGAAGAAATGCCCTAAATTTTATGAGTGGCATGACCTGTAATTTTGGGTACTTTGAAGGGGGTCTTATCTGTTTAAGAGCTAGTCAATATGTTTGACCCAAATAGCATATTAACAATAGGGTATTAACTCTAAACGAACTGGCTCTTAGTTTTCACTAATATAACACAATTTTGACTTCAATTAATGGTTAATAGACACACATAGGCTTAAATATTGAATGTGGTATATCGCTTATTGTAAGTATGTGATATATGATATATTAGTTTTCGTGGTATGTTAAAATATCGCAAGACACACCGTGATATATCTCGTTTACCACAATTATATTGCTTATGGTTAATTTTTAATGTGTTTTGGTTAATTTATCGCGATATACATTGATATACAACGCAGTATATTGCACACAAGTTAAAATTTTCTTTTTTTTTCATTTTACATTAATATATCACATACATCCATATACAAAATAACAAAATATAATTAATAGACATATATAAAATAATGAAATATAATTGATACATAATTGTTTTCTTTCATTTTAGTTTTCATTATTTAATATACATAACAAAAACTAAACATGAAGGTGGTACATCTTTGAATATACTTCCTTCTTTTCCATTTACTTTGTTTTAGTAAGTTAGTTTTTTTACTGAATAATATTTATTTTGTTCTATATATCCCATTTTTTAATGTTTTCATTCATAAAATATCATCCTAAATATGTGTGTGTATTTATATTAGAAAAGTTATGATAAAATTAATTAGAATGTATATTAAAATGTATAAAAAAATCACTACAAGCTAGAACAGAAAAACCGACCAACTTATCGATCATCAATTGGTCACTAGAACACTTTTTTGGTACATGGTAATGGCGGTCAATAAGATAATAGTAAATTTTTAATAGTAAACTTTTAGAATTAATATTAATAATTTAATATGCTATCTATAATATAGATAAACATATGTAATAATAAGAAAATTTCAATAATATAATTTCAAACTAAATAGTCAATTAAGTTTAATTTAAGTGAACTAATCATTTGAACTTAAGTGAACTAACTTGTTTTTCCTTTTATATATTTTTTTGTCTGAAACCAATTTCAGTTAAAAATCAATATTATGTAGATGTAATAATCCATTTGAAAGTAAATTTTCATGATATTGTTAAATTTGTATAACAAAAAAAATTTTAATGCCCTAAACTAGAAAAATTCATAAAAATTTAGTAGGATTATTGTGTCATCACCAATCAGTATTACTTAAGTTAATTGGAAATCTTAAAATGGTCTATGAGAGTTCAAGGGTTTTGAAAATATAGTTATGCTATAACCTTAGTTTAGTGCCCAAAAAATGGCACCTTAGTCTGGTTTTAATTTCATTTTTCTTGCTTTTAAATAAATTTTCAAACCATATATTCTAATCAAATCACCTAGATGAAGATCTCTTTAAAAATTGCTTCTTAATTTTATGTTTATTTTAATTATATTTCCAAACCATATGTCCTATCAGATCACTCGAATATAAATATATATATTTAATTTATTTTTTTCTTATTTTATCTTATGAAGATTTTAATTAATTATTAATACAAACTACAAATCCTATCGGATTACCCGGATATAAATATTAAATTTATTTATGTTACTTTTAAAGAATTTAAATAATTATCCAAACTATAGACCCTATCAGATTAGCTACATGTGAATTTTAAAATTTATTATTATCTTAAATTCATCGTAGGGTTTTGTCAAACCCACGAGAAATTGAACTTTTCTAAGTGTGAATTTTTTAGGTGCATCATATAAATTAAATGAATTTTAAATTCATATTAATTATAAAATTATCTATCTAACCTAGTCCTACAATCCTGCCTAATATTAATCACCAAACTAATTCATGACTTTAATTAACAGAATAAGCAAACAATGAAAGAAAATAAACAAAAAGAATGCTGTCAGTGACCAATTTGTAAAACGGAGAAGATTTGGATTCTCAATTGAACAAAATAGTAAGATGAGGAGCTAAATACAAGTTCTACCAAAAAGTGCTGCTTGATTGGAGTGAAACCGGGTCGATTTTGCGGGTATAATGGATCTTGATCCGGGTCTATCTTCAATTCTCTCTTCACTGGCGATAGCAGAGCAGGCGGTTCCCTGGGATCCGACGGGACGACGGTGATGACTAGATGGTAGCTCGGTCTGACCGAACCAGCGACGGGGATGGTAGCCGGAGCAAAACCGAGATGGGGACGGACTATGGTTCGGCTTTTCTCTTCTGCAGGATGTCAACGGTGACGGAAACTGGCTGGAGAGGGTGGTGCGGCGTTGGGCGAAGCGCCAGTGGCCGACCGGAGAGGCTGGCGACGGTGCAGCGACTTCTGGGAGTGACGAACGATGACGATAGCAGGGAAAGTCTTGGGGTTTGGGAAAATGTCATGCGAGAAATCAGGGGCTGAGGCTGCAGTTTTTACCCTTTTGAAATTTCTTCCCCTTTCGCTCTCAATGGTGATCCATATTTATATTTAGAGAGTTTTAGGCGAGATTAATTAGGTTTTTAAATATAAAACCTCATCCGAATTACATTTTATAAAATTTAAATCTCTTTGGATATTATCTGGCTAAAATATCAATTTTAGTCTAATAAAATTCTTAGGCTAGTTATTTGGTGCCCATTTTTATACGAAATTACAATTTAGCCCAACCTTTGCAGGTTTGTCAAATTAGCCTAAAGTTTTGTAAAAATAACCAGATTTTCCCAGAATTTCATAGAATCGCCAGTTTGACTCAAACTCTCCAAAATTGACATATTTACCCCAAATTTTTCAATTTTGTCTAGAATCTTCTAAAAACTCTTGGTTTTTACCTAAACGTTTCTCTTTTGCCTAAACTGACCCCAAAAGACCTTTAGGACCTCCAAATTAGCACCTAAACTAAATTAATTCCTATTTTGACCCTAAATGGACATTCTAAATTCGTAAAGTTTTATAACACGAACAACAATGTAACCCAAATGTGACTAGACCAACTAGCCCTAAAATAACAAAAATAACCCAAATATCCTAACAATTGACCAAATTGTCTCTAAAAATGAAAATGTCATCTAAACTAACTTTCCTAACCTAAAACTAAACAAAAATTAGTTCTTGGACAAAATTGGGTGTCAATAATTAAAAAAATTGTATTTTCAATGGATTATTACAGCTATATAATATTGGCTTTTAATTAAAATTAGTTCCAAACAAAAGAATGTAAGAATAAATTTAAATTATTTTAAAGTCAGTTGACTTAAGTTAAAATAAACTGAGTATTAATCTAAAATATGATTAATTTAAAATATATAAATCTAAAAAATCCAAATGATCATACAATAAAAAATTGTCTCTAAATACTAACTAGTATCCAATCCCTCACTATCCTTTCCATTTGATGTGTCTTGCTCATCTCTTCTCCATATCTAGTATTTGCAACCACTGAACCTCCATGGATTTCTGTGTAATCTCCATGGTCTTGTCATACTCCATCTGAGCCAGAAAGCCATCAATACAACTACTATCACAAATTCCACAACTAATTCAGCTTTATTTGTAATCATTATCACAAATTTGTAAAATTCGCATGAATGCATTCAAATATTTGAATCAACGGCAAAAATAAAAAAGACTCAATAGCATTGTAGAAAAAATAAAAAGAAAAATTAGAAAACAACAAAAATATTTTGGGGGGTGGAGTAAGAGCTAAAAAAAGGGAACAAAAGATAGAAACACTTCCTCTGTGATGCATGAAATGAATAGGGGAGAAGATATAGAAAAGATGAGGAGTAGCTCGGGCAACAATTAATGAAAGTGTTACCTTTTTAGTGACAGAAGGAGTGTCCAACAAGAATTTTATTGCCAACGCCAACCGGCTGGCAACCACACGACGAGAATGCTTGGGCTTGGCAACCAGTTTTAAAGTGGTCACCAATTGATCAGCCTTTCTTCTCTGAAAACCAACCCGACCAAGGGCGTATTATTATATGGATGGGGGTGGCAGCCGCACCCCTAGAATTTTGGAAAAAATTATAGGTATGTAATATATGTGATATAATTGTAAGGAAAACTAAAGTTAGGTACCTATATGTAATTTTTAAAATTAATGGAGGATTTTTATATGTTTTAACATTTTTTTAATGATTTTAACGAATCCGGTGTGTTTCGTTTCTTTTCCCTTTTAGTTTCACCGATCCTTGGCCCCCCTGTTTGCGATTTATGAATATCACCGAGCTTCCCTTTTGGTTTTGGCAGTACTCCATTCTCAATGGATAACATTTCTGATCTAAACCACAATAAAGAATACTCAGATTTTAGACCCCCTAAAGAAGTATTTGAGAATCTAGCCTTACAGTTTCTCAAGGATAAAGGCGTGTAAGTCTCGGTAAAAATTGTAATTTGCAGCCAACTCTACCACCTTGTAAATTCATCCTCAACAGTGGCGGAGTCAATAGGGGGTTAAGGGGTCCCCCCCCCCTCAACATTTTTGTATGTATGTATGTATGTATGTAAAAATAATGAAAAAAATTATATTATCTCTTTTGTGGACTACTGATTTTTTAATTATAAGGCATAACAATTATTTTTAAAAAGTATATATGTAAAATGGTAATAATTTTCTCTATCTCACTAAAATTATACATAAATACATGTGGTTGATTTGTGTGAAAAATGTAGGAAAAGTCCAACATCAAACAATTGATTTTATTCTTTTAATAAAAAATAATTAGTTATATTTTAAAAAGTAAAAAATGTAAAAGTAACACTTTTCCACTTCTTTTGCAAATTTTTGTATTAACTAAGGCGTGTTTCGTGAGAAACAGAGGAAATACTTTAGCAAATAAATGATAGAGTTTCTTTTTTTTTGTGTTGTTTTGGATCTCAGAAATTCCTATAAGTCCTTTAATATTGTGAACATATGTAGATTGGCCAATAAGTTTTATCCTTCAAATTTCACTGAACAATAAAAGATTCATTTGATGTATCAACTGTAGTATTATGAACTTGATGTGTCCCACCATCTACAGTTAAAAAAATGTATTTACAATTATTGAATTGTGTAGAGGACTAAATGAAACAGGAAAGTTATAAATTTATCCTTTGGTGGACGGATTAATTCATCTTATATTAACTTATTCTACTTCAACTGCAACAACAAAATGAGCATTTTTAGGAATAAAAATTGTGAAAATAAGACTTCATAATAGCATGAGTGATAATTTTCTTAAGAATCACTTAATTGTTTATATTGAAATAGAGATTACCGAGACTTTTTCAATAGACAAGAAAATAGATAATTTTTTATGCATTCAAAGAAAAGTGTGTCCACTTCAAGATGTACATGGTATTATCTTTTTTATTTGCTATATGATATTAATTGAATATGTGTACATGTATAATAACATAAGTAATTTTTCATTGACAAAAAAGCACGTGATTTGATATGAATTTGAAGCTTATGATTACCGATTCATTATATGGATGAAAACTGAGATTTAGTAAATTTTACTTGCTATTTTGGAAGTGTATAACCTATAAACATAATATTTTAATAGATTTTAAGTTATTTTTTGTTATTTTCTTTTTGTATTGTGGAAAATACATCTAATTCTTAATTTTATAACATTTTCAAAATGAAGTCTGCCCCCCCAACTTAAAATCTTGACTCCGCCCCTGATCCTCAACGTATTGCCTTGTACCTTTCAATCATTTTTTTCCTTCCATGTAGCATCCATCCCTTCTCGTTGTATTATTTTATTCGTTGAATTAGATTTGTTTTATTTTATAGGGTGCCTAGATTAGTTACAAACAACCATTGATTCTCATTTTCCCACTTCAAGTTCTTTTTCTTTTTCTTTCTCCCAACATACCACGTTTAATTGGTGAAGTTGGGTTCAAAAAATTTTTATAGGTAGGGTAAGATAAAATTTTGCATTGTGGTAGCAAGTTTTGAATTTGTACAAAGTTTCAAAGCAATAATACTAGTTGGATCTTTTATTACGCAGCTTCTATCACACATTGAATCAGTGAAACAGTATTGGGACAAAGTGAGCTGTACTCTTTGAATGGGTTTTGGTTTTACGCAAACATTATGAAAATTACCGTTGTCACACCCTAAAAATCACCTGTGGTTGTGGATGCGGCATGCGACGCTGACACGATTCACTCTCTTCGTTTTCAATAGCAGCCCCCAGCCAGCCCCCTTCCCTCCCAAATCTAATTTGCTGTCTGCACTGATCATGACCGTCTTTGGTCTCTTAGTTCTTAGGACTTTGGCTAATCTGATTTTTCAGGTAAGAGCTCATCTCGACATCTCCACTCTATAATATTATTGTTGATTTCGTTTAATTGACTTGGTTTCGTGAAGGGTGAAGAGAATACTTGATTATTGTTAGGTTAGAGCTTCTAAGTATCTATTATATATGGGAAATAAAAAGGTGTTGATTGTTGATTTGTTATTGCCGAGTTAGAGTTAGAGCTTCTTCTTGTTGATTGTTAGAGAAATGAAGCCCCCCCTCCCACAAGTTCAGAATCTTGGTTACGCCCCTAAACTCGACTAATTTGGCAACTGGCCCATTCACTTTCTCAACCACTTTTTTGGTCGCCTTGACAATTGCTGAAGCCTAGTTTTGTTGTGGGAATTATAGTTGATGTTTTTTTTGGCTTAAAATAATATTTTAATATTTTTTTACAAAAAAGGGAACAATATACAATATGATATACTGTACAATATATCTATAATTTACAATGTGCTGTATACCTAGCAATAATGTTATCAAATATCTTGTATATATACGCATACTAGCTTATATGTTTAGCATTTTGCATCATTCTGACATGTGAGTCCCGTTAAGGATGAATGTTGGCAATTAACATCATGATTTATGAAAAAAAAAGAGACATTATAAAGATTTTACCATAACATGACTCCTTTCTACAGGATTTGTCCCGTGGGATGGGGTTGTTCTACTGTGTATGTATCCATTTCTTAGTTGGGCTTATGTTTCGGCCTATAAAGTCCGATGTGTTTCAGTACCCTTGCTCGTCTGCATCCGGGTCAGGCTGAGGTAATAATGAGCTTTGGTATGGCTCCGCAGTCTCGGATCCTGGACTTTCTGACCCAGATTCAATCGGGCCAACCGAATCAGCGACTTTGATTGCCTTTTTCGCAATCAATCAATTGAAAACCGTCACACTGTTATGTGCTTATTTTCAAAGAAATAAAGAACCGACATCGTAAAGTGGAAGAAACCACCAAAGAACTGAAAATCGGCGAGAGAAAAAAAATATATATAAAAGTCACCTCCGCTTTTTTAAGCTTTTATTATCTCTGAAAAATTATAAAGAAATATCAATTTTTCAACTTTTCTTAACCTCCTCCAAAGAACAAAGAGAAAATACTTTTAATGAGCCACAATGTCTTCATGTTTCCTTTTTCATTATGAAGTGAAAAGCATGAATTTCATCAACTGTTGAAGTTTTACAATGTAAAGTTCCATCATTTTTTTCATCTTTTGTACATGAGAAGTATGTGAGAGAGAATTGAGGATTTGAACATCCGATTTTCTAATAACAACAAAAAACCTGACCACTTTTTATAGAATAAAACCTGATAATTAAGTGGTTGATCGTCGAAACCGTAAAAAATAATTCTGGTATTCCTAACAACTCAGAATAAATAAATTTATAGTCTAGCAGTTAAAACCAGGTTGAATCCCAAAAGAAATTTTTCTACTGAAAGCTTTCTGTCAGAAAACTGAAATAAAAGATTGGGGGGTTTCTTCAATTAAAAGCTGAAATAAATTAACAGTAGAATCAAAACGAAATTAACCAATACTAAAAACGCTCAGTTCAGGGTTGATTATCCATTCCAATCACGCAATTAATCATCGAAAGAAAATATTTCTTCAATTCAAGCAAATAAACATGACTCTCTTTAAAGCTAAAAAGAACCCTAAGAATTCAGCAGTAAAATTAACCAGAAAAAACTTCAGATTAATTTCTTAATTTTGATTAACCAGATATTGAAAAGCAATTTCTAATTATCTCAAAATCAGCATTAAGATCAATGAACAAAAAAGTTTATTCCAGGCAACAATCCAAAAGCTTGAACAATTTAACCTGTCTTACTTCTTTGTATGAACTAACCAGAAAAAAAATCAATCTCTAATCAATTCACTTGCTTCTAATTGAATTCTTCACCTAAGCGGTTGAAAGAAAATCAAGCAGATTTGCAATTACAGAACCAATTCAACAAGCGAGAACAGCAAAATTAATTGCAATGAATCTAAACAACAAAGAAGTAAATACTTGAAAGTAAAGAAAGTTTAAGCAAGAAAAATCAATCCTCACAACTGGTGTTGACGATAGAAATCGTTCCTAGAACTGAACTAGAAAATTACTCAGCCATGATCAAAAGAAAAACAAAGAAGAATAAAAGAAACTAAAACTAGAATTAGGAAAAAGAGATGGAGATGGGGTGCGGCGGCAGCCACGCTTAAAAGCCAAAGAAAACTAAAACCTATGGCTAAACTCATAAAAACTCCCTAAACTTTCTATATTATTACAAAAGTACCCCAAACAAATAAAAAGATTCAAAATAACTATAAGGTTTCAAAGTTGTCAGCCAAGCAATGCTCCAGAACAGTAACAGTAACTTCAAGCTGATATTCGACCTTGATTCAGGCATTATTTCTCAAAACTCAAAGAATAAAAGTTGTAGATCTCTTTCTTATCTTCGAAACGACACCTGAATCGCATAAAACGGACATCTACAGCCAAAGATATGCCTAAAATACCGCAACTGCTTCTGAACCGGCGGTGACTCGTAAATCGCGACTTTGAAGCTGAATTTGACCCTTTTAACTTGCAAACTGGGTTTCATGATCTGAATGTGATTTGTAGCTCCAAATGTTAGCTTTCCAATGAATCACGAATCACTTCATTCCGATCTCTGTAGGTTAAGATATGATTTTTCTACCGGAACATCACCAATCTGTCAACATCCTGAAAGAGCACAACCAAATTAAAACTTATAAAATGGCAAATTAAATTCACTTTCAATCAATTAAGTCCAGATATGCTCTAAGCTACAAAACATACTCAAAATATATATTTATGGTTCAAAACATATTAAAACATACTAAATATGAGAGAAATAAATATAATAAATATAAGCTTATCATTAAGCTAAGATCGTTCAATTGTTTATACAATAACATACTGCTTGCTCATAAAATAAATTAAAAAAAGGACAAATTCAGTATGCTAATTATTGGGGTTTAAGATTAATCAGAAGAGAACAATGATTCAGATTTCGACAGCGACAGATACCCAAAAAAAAAAAAAAGGAATATGTGTAGAGGTAATAATTAATCATGTTTGGTTTGATTAGAATTGTCTTTGGCATATGTTATTATATATGCAGTGCATGTAATATATAATTCCCGGTACGAACCAAAAAGCATATAGGCAGTGAAAGGGGGAAAATTAAAGGAATGGATAAAGAGAAAAAGAGAGGAAATAGGAACAAAGCTGAAGGCTGGGAAGGACAAGAAGAGATGTTAGGTATATTTTAATTTTGAGGCGAAGTCTCATGTCGACGAGTCTTGTCCTGGTGAGGATGGTATGGTTGCAACTTAATACGTGTGGACCGAATTCTAGGAGTTTAATTAGAATCAGCCTTATATATTCCTTTTTTCTCTCATACCTACATCACATGCATGTATATATGATCAGATAAATGTCATATATTTTTCACCATTTTTTTAAGTATTAAATTTAGTTCGTTTTATGGTTGCTACTTAATACGTGTGGACCGAATTCCAGGAGTTTAATTAGAACCAGCCTTATATATTCCTTTTTTCTCTCATACCTACATCACATGCATGTATATATGATCAGATAAATGTCATATATTTTTCACCATTTTTTTAAGTATTAAATTTAGTTCATTTTTTATGCTTGGTTACATATATATGTTTGCTTTTCATTATTTGTTTTTAATCAAAATAAAAATCAGCTCTTGCATTTGATTATTGGGGAGATGGGTGACACCTGTGAGTGTTAGACTAATGTGCAAACTACTAAGCAAAGCGGACATCTTCAGCAAATTTTAGGTCATGTTTTCCAAAAAACTTTCTAAAAAAAGTTTTAAAAATTTTAAAAATAAAAAAACTATGTTTAGAAGGTGAGTTTTCCATTTCTATTTTACACATTTCTACCTTATGAAGAATTAGAAAACGTTGTTTTTGTTTTTTTTTCTAGTTTACCATATCTAAAATAATATTTAAAATGCTCTATGTTTCTCGCTCCGACTTCTCCTCTCTAGTTGTTACTATCACCGACCAACCTCTTCCTTATCACCAACACCTGGCCAATCTTCCTATCGCCAATGCTCGACTAGTTTTTTCAAGACCTTCTTAGACATCAGCTTCATGGATGATAAATAACCAATTTGCGACGCTTCCCTTAGATTACAATGATGATGAAAACAAACCAAGCATTGGCCTTTATGCACGGGCACTAAGGTGGCATTGGGGCACAAAGTGATCTTGGGAAGTAGTAACAAGATGACAAAGCTCTTAGATAACATAATTGACCACAAAACTTTGAGCTTACTGCGCTATCCCCTCCCATTCCTACAAACAATGCCATTGATTATTAATTGTATGGTGGAACACAAAGTGGCAGCGATAGTCTACAACAAGTGATTCGGCGGTGGAAGAAGACGACAATGTTGCGCACTTTTAGGGATGACAAAGATGATGGGGTAGATGCAAGGGTAGAAAAGTTAGGACCCTAAGCAGTAGTAAGGAAATAGTTGGGGGCTGGCTTTTAATTTTCTCCTTTTCACTCTTAAAGCTAATAGATGGGAAAGTATCCATTTATAGTGCATAATTTTTAAAAAAAAAAAAATTAAACAAAGGCACTAAACTTTTCTAGTTTATTGTACATGCATAAAATTCTTTTTAGTTATTCTAGAACAAGTAAACATGTTTTCAGTGGCAAACAGAAATGTAATTTATGGGGGTCCATTTTTAAAAAAAATATTAACAAAAGATACATATTATAGTAATTAGACCCCCTTTAATTTTTTAATATACCCCATAATTTTTGTAATATCTATTGGAATAAAAGAATGTGTTCCTTTTACATGAAAAAGATAAAAAATGATTAGTCTCTTCTCTCCATGGACAATTAAAAGCATGACAAAAGTTTTATATTGACGAAAGTAGAAGCTTTTGTCCCAAAGCCAAACATAAAAGACCCAAAAATATAATAAATGCCAGCTGGTCTTTAAACCCTAATTACAATTTTTTCAACTCACATTTCAATGCTGATCCTTTAGGCTGTGATCCAGTTTTCTCTTAATCATTCTTCTAAACCTTAGCCATATCAAGACTTTACCTTAGCCATGTCAAGACTCTATAAAATCGTCAATGCTAGTTCACCACAACTATGTAAGTGAAGTATTAAGAGTCATCGCCTTGTGAGTACAGCTAAACATAAACACTTTTACAAACTTATGCATCTAACAACAATGCCTGTGATGGGCTTACGATATTTACCTTTAGTGAAGTGGTTGAATGCTTTTTTTTTTTTGTACTATTTGTGTACAAGTACTTCCTTTTGTCACATAATATTTGCCATTTTTTTAAATTTAGTTCAACTTATTTTTTCTTGTATTAATTGTTATAGAGAGTAATTTAAAAATATCGCATAGAAACTACGATGTTAGTTTTACATCCAAATTCATATACTTATGTTTTATTTAAAAAAAGATATACTTCCTTTGTCCCAACTTTTTTACATTATTTTAATCGTTTAACTTAAATTTATTTGTATTAATATTTGCTGAAATTTTTTTAAAAAACTTATATTTAGAAATTACAAGACTTATATTTTTTAAAAATATAATTTTTCAAAAATTATTTTAAATATTAATATAAACAAACTTAGGTAAAAATTTGAAATGATGTAAAAAAATTGGGATGAAAGTAGTATATTCTTATAGTCAATTTTAAAAAGTTAAAAAATGACAAATATCGTGAGTCGGAATGATACAATTTAAGGGAAGAGTATATGCTCATTGTTAATGAGCGACGCCCACAATTAAGTGGTACTAATTGTTTTGTTTAACTGTGGTATTTAGTTTTATACTACTGTAGAAACCTGTGAATGTACAAGTTAAGTCACCCATCTTGTCACAAGTCTGCCATTATTCTTTGGAATTAGCATGAATGTAGAGGAAAAAGGTGGAGCACGGGCACGACTTACAAGTTTAGAGCCCCTCATGGTCAAACTGAAAATTTTCAAGCCTACTTGGTCTGCAGGCTGCCAATGCCCAAATAGCGTGAGGCTGCTCATGCTCATGTGTCCAAAGCTTCCAATCTACTATGGAATAGTTAAAGTCTAGCAATTCGGTAAAAGGTCCACTAAATACTACTACGACTACTGGGTGAAAAAATGAGAAAAGGGCAAAAAGGTCTCCACAAAAATGTCAATAATACGGTATCCCAGACCGTCTGCAAGTGAATGATGTGAAAGGTCAGTGAGAGGGCAGAGCAGTTTTTTACCCTCATTTCTCACCTTGAATTCTGACTGCAGTGAGTGCCCTCTGGCTGTGGGGCTGTGGTCCTCTGCCCCGCCCTTGGAATTTAAAAAGGGTGGGAAAAAAGTCAAAAAAGAAAAAAGGGTCTGAAATCCCAAATAAAGGCAAAGCAAAACCACCATTTCAGTTTCACCTTAAAGCAGCGGCACAGAGGCCTGGGGTTGCAGGGCTACTATCCCTTGATCTTTTCTTTCTTTCTTTCTTTTTTTCTTTTTTTTTTTATCATTCCACATTTTTTTTTTCTGGTAATTCTCTGTTTCTGTGTCAAATAAAGACATGTTGGAATTTGTTGAGAGAGGGAGAGGGAGAGGGAGAGGGAGTGGATGAATGAACAAATTTAACTTTTTTTGCTTTCTCCTTCTCTCTCATGCCCTTCAATCATAAAGCACTCAATTGCGAAATGATTTTCTTTGAGCTCTTCTCTATGCCCGTACTGTCTTGGATTTTGCCCATCAATCTCTCTCTCTCTCTCTGAGGGCTACGTGTGTGCGTGTCCCTCATGAACCATTTTCTGCATTTTATGGAGTACCTTTTCACAGCGGCTAGCCCTGCTTTTGCCTCCAATCACTCTCAATTAACTACTATGTGAATACTTGATATCTTTTTCAAAAAGAAAATTATCCACTTAGTCAAAATTATCCAAAATTGTACTACCATAATTAACTATTAATCTTTTATTATTCAAGAATAACAGGGTCAGTACATTTTCACTCCATACGTACTTGTGTTTGCTTGATCGTTACATTGACGAATGTGTTTGCTTTAATGTTCTTTTTTAATGAACACATCGGAATGAACATGAATACGTTTAGTGTCCAGCAACAGTGTGTTTGTCTCTGATGTTGAATTTCTGTTTAATGTTATTCATATTAACCATCACTACAAGAAATAAGTAATGGAGCAACTAAAACTAATAACTCTATTTTAATATAATCAATTTAACCGCTAGTCAATCACTAGCTTGTGTGGGCCATGTAATTATTAAAACTGATTAGCGATTAAAAATTTCTACTTCCTCCTTCATTTCTACTTCTTCTTCATTTTTGATTTCTCATTTCTTAACTCCGACCTCTCTTTCTTCATCCTCCTTCCTCTTCCTCAACTTTGGCCTTTCCTTCATCATTTTCTCTTCTTCTACCTCCTTCGTTTCTCCTTCATTTAACTCCGACCTCTCATTCCTCATTTCTTCTTCTCTTTCTTATTCTTCATTCTTCATTTCTCCTTCTTCTTCCTCCTCATTTTCAAATTAATAATATTATATTTAGATTCTATATTTATTTTAATTGAATTTTTTTATTATTATAATTCATTTCGCATTTAGTACGTTTCACACACACACACACACACATAAACATCTCCGGTAACTTTTTTTTTTTTTTAAATAAGTTGAAACTAGCGACTAAAGCTTCAGTCGCTAGCCAACTAGTGACTAAGGTTTTTACAACTGACACACTTAGTCGCTAATCAATCACAACTAATGACTGAAAGCGATTGTTTCCTCAGTCGCTATCTCGCGTTTGTGTTGTAGTGCTCATTACTACAGTAGCACTTTTTTTTTTAACTGAAACATGTTTCCCCACTTGCCTCAATATTCACATATTAGCATATCTTCTTTTTAATAAGTAACTATTTTTCCATTATGCCTAATCAATTTTTTTGGTGAGGGAAAAATACGATCGTTGCTTTCAGAGCAAGTTTCGGTGATTTCTTCTGGTCTTCAAACTTTGTAGGCATTTTTTACCACTTTGCCCTAAGCTTTTGGTTTTGTGTCTTAGGTTTTTAATCATTTATGAGCAAAACTTAAGACCCCAAATTGTACTAAAATCTCAAATCCACTATATTGGTCTTCTGCCATATGGATTCTATTTACTATATTTGTTAACAATACATTTCATATATTTCAATTTTCTTAGAATTTTTTAAATTGATCATAACTTATTTTTAAATTTATAATTTTTTAATATTTTTTCTCTGTAAATGTAATCGGTATGGAAAGGTCCATATCTTCATTGGCCACATCACAATGAGTGAAAGTTAGAATCTAGTTTAAACTAGTAGAGCTACAAAAGACTTAGTTTACACTTGTCCGATTCAATTACAATCTGCGAAGCTAACTAGAATATGTATTTTTCCTTTTAAAAATAATTCATTATCTTCATTGTTATTGGCTTTTTTTTTCTACAATCAATTTCATTTGAAAGTCTAAACTCTATCTAATTAATAATCACTTGAATAATTTTTTAAACAAAAAAATAAATTTTATGATTTTTTTGTGCATCCAACCCAACAAAAAAAAATCAATAAAAAATTACCTAAATTTTCCAAAAAAAATATTAAAAATAATTTTTAGACTTATTTATGTATACACAATTTCAGTTGATATGTATGTATGTATATATGTATGTACGTAAGTTGAGTGAGTAATCACTATATATCAAAATAATTATACTAAAAAGTCATTTTAAAAAATCACTATCAAACACAATGTTAACAAGATTAAGTTAATGCATATGGTGCTAGTCTAAGTTTATATATGACGCTTTATGTCCAATGCTTAAGAACGATTAAAGGATCACAGTACTAAAGGATAATATTCCTAGGCAAAATATTGGTGCAATTTGTCTCTAGTATGCGATTTCCCTTAGACAATTAATTCTTGTTAATTGTATATGTTTTGTTCACTTCAATATGGGCACACCCAAAAAATGTGCTCCTTTCATAAACAAAATATGTTAATAATGTATATATGATTACTTCACGGGTAAATTGCACGTGTTAATCCCAACGTTTAATTCTTTTTCTGTTATAACCATAACCTCAAATTTGTTTGTAGCGCTTCCCTAATGTGGTTAAAATATTTCATTTTAGACCTTTTGTGACGAAAGTCATTAACTGAGGTAAAAAAGGCCACATTAGCATATTATTGTGAGGGAAAATCATAACTTTAACCCCACCAAACTTTTACTTTTAACATATAAACATCTACTTTAAAATATACATAAAAACCCCCTCCTCATCTTTCCTTTTTCTGCCTTCCTCACCCACTGCTATTCACCTATCCCTGCCACCACGCACCTATCCCACCATCAGTCACCTGCTTTCTTTCCTATACCTCCAACGTCGCCCATCCAATTTTGCCCGATACCATCACTCTTCCACTTGTTATTCATCCTATTTCATTGCAATTCGTGATAAGTGACCAGTTATGTTTCATTGCAGTTCAAGAGAGGTAAGCTCAATTTGCCCAAATTAAGGTTGATGGGTGGCCGATTCATCCAAATTAAGGTTGATTTGTCCAAATTGAGGGTTGGCTGGAGAGGGAGGCCAGAAATAGAAAGAGAGGGAGGAGATGGAGACCAGAGATGGGAGGAAAGGAGGGCCGGAGATGGGAAGAGAATGAGTAGAAGGAAGTCGGAGATGAGGCTGTTGAAGAGGGGCCGCTGGAAAGAATCGCCGGAGATGGGGCTGCCAGAGAAGAAGGATGAGTAAGAGAGGTTGGCCAGGGATTTTGTTAGATTTGAAAGTTTTAGGACTTTTTTTGCAAAGAGAATTTTTACAATGGTTAAAATAAACAGTTTCCCTACTATCCAATAATGATGTGGCATTTTCCATCCGAGGTAACGGATTTCATAAAAAAAAAGGTCAAAATGAAATGTTTTAAGCATGTTAGGGAGGTGCTGGGAATAAATTCCAAGTTAAATAAGAATATAATTAAAATATTAGGGTTAATGCGTGCAATTTACCCATTACTTTACACTACAAATGAACAAGAAAAATGTGATAGTCAAATAGTGCCATGAAATAGTTGAAAAGATATTAACTATGATGATTATTATTGTCATCTACGGTGATACAAACATGGAAAATCTTGCGTCACAGAGAAAAAAATGTCATAGAATTAAGGGAATAGTGCGATGATTATAACCTCGCAAATCTGTGATGTTTTGCAATGCCATATGCATGAAGGTTTATGATGTCGCAGAAACACAGCAAAATTATGGCAACTATTTTTTACTAAACATGTGTAGTGTAATCATAGTAATATTTGGAATTGATTGTTCTTATAAAAAAATTTTATTTTTATATTATTGTTAATATATATGTATAATGTGATTAAAAATAAAAAGTTGAATTTAGTAAAAGTAAAAATTAATTAAAATTATAAATATATATGAGAAATATTTACAAAATGTGATGATTTACTGACAAATTATGAAAAAACCTAACATATTTTAGAAAACCATAGTATAGTGACTAAGTTGTTGGAGGTGGCTAACTATCTAGGGTCCTTTTAAATCTACTAGCCTATAAAAAATCTTATCCGTAAATAAGATGGAATTGCCCCAGTTTGTAGATGTTTGCTTGCTGCTAAGTGATTGCCCATTGCAGCCAATGCAACATTAGCTTCAACTTGGACCTCAGCTTGTATCTTAGCTCAAAGCCTATTCTTGATTGAGGAGACCTGGGTTTGCAACTGAGTATTTTTAAACTATAGCTAGCTTTGGGTCTCCTGAGATCAACAATTTCAATTGACTAATAAATGTGTCTCACCTATCCAAGTATGTTGAAAAAAAATTAGGTGAAAGTTATTTAGTTCAAAAGAAAAATTGGTTGAAAAAATAAAAAATTCAAATTACCCTAGTTGCTCCAAAAGTGTTGTGATTAACGAGGTGATGCGAAATAACCTTTAGGCAATCCTTCTATGGTAAGGCAGCTACCTTAGGCCAAGTGTCATCATCAAATCTATAATGGGTGTCTCAATCAAGGTATTTCTGTGAAACACATTTGATGCATTGATGCTATAGTTAAATATAAGTAAACTTTATAAAAAATGTTATATGAGGCATGCAAAATGCTGGAAACAAGAAATGTTTTTGGAATTACGCTAGGGTGGTGAACAACTAGATTGATGATGGGTTGGTTAGTCTGATTGCTGATATATGTCTTGATTTAGTAGCTTTCGTAATTGGCTTTTGTCCATTCACTTGTTGGTTTATAACATTTTACTGTGTGCTAATATTTGAAGTTTGTGTGTGTTTGTGTGTAACTAGGGATGAAATAAACAAAAATAGGTGCATTTAATTAAAACATGTCATACTCTGTGCTAGTGCATCTCATTAGCAATAGAGCCCATGGTATGCTTCAGCATGGTCACCAATGCATTAGTAGCATGCTTGATGGATACTCACAAACCACCGATCTTGCCTTTCACTTTTTAGCCTTTAAGTGGTTTCACAATTGCTGCCACTGAACCACATCATAGTCATTCAAAAAGTGTGGCTTCAGCAAATTGTAGTCAATGCCATTGGCAAAAAGGTTTGGGACTTCTCTTGCAGTACCTCCAATGATATAATTAGTTTTGTAAGAAATTTCCGCAAATCTCAAACACACTTTATAGCAAAATAAGTTTTGCAACACCCATCGATAGTACCCATGAAATACAATTATATTGGGTCTTCAAAGTTTGCAAAATGGTAAATATTGAAGCAATTTTCTAGTTAAACAACCTGGATTAATTCATAAAGAAATTAAACTTAAAAGTTAAGATTCAATTTTTAGTTGCATCACTACTGTTGGGCCTAGGGCATCTGTTGCCATGATGATATACCTAGTCCCACAAATTCTAATGGATTGAAATTAGTGTATCTTAAACATCTTTATCCATATAAAGGCTGGAATAGTTCAAAATTGATGAATTAGTTAGCAAGAATGAAATTAATAAATTATTCCATGTAAAAAAATATATAAAAAAAATTACTATAAATACTTATTCACATGGGACAATCATTCAATGTTAATTTGGACCTAGTGGTGGCTATTGAACAACCACCCTCGGTCCACGTTGTGGACAGTGAGTCCCTCAAGGATGGGAAACCCCCTTTAATGTGTTTGTCATCTAAAGAAGGGTTGGTTTGGTCAATTGTCTACTGATCCTACTATTTCCCCATAAAATTTGTAAATATGCTTTCTAGATTGACCCAAAATATGGATTTTTTAAATGCTTAATATTGGAGTACATGATGGCATGCTTGTCCATGTTGAGAACCTCCAAATAACAAAAAAGTGTCTGGAATGTATGGCTTCTAGGGGTTGACAAATGGGTGTGAAGATGATGTGCTAGCCAACTAGGTCGGCAGGACCTGGGTCAATGGTACCAAAGCCAAAGTCTGGTGAGAAATAGGATCCATTAGAACAGCTGAGTGTTAGCCTGGGATGCATGGTGGTTGAGGATTAACTAGACCACATCCCGATTATGAAGGAGGGTCAAATGTGCCCCGACCTAGTGATACAGTTAGGATACATGTCATATCATCATAAAATTTGAAAATATACAATTTCGCCACTATGATAAAATTACAAGTCACATATACAGGCTTCTGAAAAATGTTAGAATCAAGCCCTTATAGTTTAAAGATGATAGCTTAGGCACTAAAATAAATCACAGGATTAGTCCTGATACTTTAAAAAATTCTCTAACCAAATCTCTCATCTGACATAAAATTAGAGGTTTTGGTCCCTAAACTTTTGAGTTTTTCTACAAAAGTCCTAAACCCTAAAATCTCACATGCATAATTTACGAAAAAAAATACATAAAATAACAAAATCACCGAAATAAACTTAGCAAATTCATACGAACCAGTAGAATAATAACCTATAAATCACCAACAAGTCAAAATCAGAGATAAAATATCACAAACAACCAAGAAACTGGGAAATTCAAGGAAATGGAGAAAGGGGTACCTAAAGCAGTAATGGTGATGATCAGGTGGCGGCAGGGTTACTATTGATGAACTGTGGCAGTAAATTTTAAAAAACTTGACTTTTAGAGCGATTATATGCTGAGTTCTGTGATATTGTACTAGGCATATCATAATTTGAAAAATTTCCCCTTCATCTTGTCATGCCTGTGTTGGCGGGGATTCATCGCAAGTGTAATTGTAGTAAACTCGTCTAAATATTATATACTTAACCGGTCAATATGACAACTCAATGCAATTCTCCAATAATTACTTATTACTATGAAATTATTCGTCCCTGTCATGTATAGCAAATGTCTTCATCTCTTGCGGAGATATTGATGTCCTTATTAATGGTTGATATTGAAAAATAGCCTCCTTGCTCTTCTTAATGGGTTTGTTTGGATTGAATTAATAAAGGGGTGGATGGGAGGGAATGAAAAGAAATGATAAGGATGAGTTACTTTCCTCCAATTTGAAAAAGTGAAAAAAAATATAGAGATTATGGAAGTGGAGAGATAATGACTCTCCCTCCCCTTTTATTCCCTCCTACTAGTCATATCAATTTCTTTTCTCCTGTCATTCCCTCAATCCAAACAGATTCAAAGAGTTAAATGAAAGATTAAGTTTTCCACTGAAAATTAAGTAATTTTTAGCAACTGAAGTTATTAATTAAACAATGAAACCTGGGTAAAATCCAAATTTGGTCCCTTAACTATTCAGTTTGTCCTAAACAGGTCCCTTAACTCTAAAAGTGCCTATTGAGGTCCCTTAACTCAAGTGGCGTGTCCAATTTAAGTCCCATCCGTCAATTGAGCCGTTATTTTGGATGAAACTTGCCTATGTGGCACCCATAATGTCATGTGGTACTCATAATGACACGTGGCTTCCTCTTTAATTGAAATAGGTGATTATTTTGTATAGAAATGAAAAAATTAAACCTAAACTAACACAAATACAAAATCTTGGGGCTTAAAACATGGATTAGCCCCAATTGTTAGATTAACTTGCCGTAGACGATGGTGTTGGATTTGACGGCAAAGGAAGATGGACGGAGATGGTGAACGGAGACGAAGATGGACGGGACAGAGGCGGACCATTGGAGATGGTGAACAGAGACGAAATCGGGACGGAGATGGCGACAGAGGAGGAAATCGCGACGGAAGACGAATTGCGACGGAGGAGGAAATCGCAAAGGAAGACGAATCGCGACGGAGATGGTGACGGAGGAGGAAATCATGACGGAAGACGCATCGCGACGGAGGAGGAAATCGCAAAGGAAGACGAATCGCGATGGAGATGGTGACGGAGGAGGAAATCACGATGGAAGACGCATCGCGACGGAGGAGGAAATTGGAAAGGAAGACGAATCGCGACGGAGATGGTGACGGAAGAGGAAATCGCGATCGAAGACGAATCGTGACGGAGGATGAAATCGGAAAGGAAGACGAATCACGACGGAGATGGTGATGGAGGAGGAAATCGCGACGGAAGACGGAGACGATGAACTAAATCACGACAGTGATGAAGACGGTGAACTAAATTACAATGGTGACGGAGACGGAATCGGCGATGGAAAGAACCACCGGTGAGAGAAAGAGAGGAGAGAGATCCACCAGCGAAAGTGTTGGGCTATTTACATTTGAAGTCCTATGGTTATTTATTTGTGTCAATTTTAACTCGAATTTTTTCATTTCTATACAAAATAATCACCTATTTCAATTAAAGAGGAAGCCATGTGGCATTATGAGTGCCACATGTCATTATGGGTGCCATATAGGCAAGTTTCATCCAAAATAACTGCTCAATTGACGGATGGGACTTAAATTGGACACGCCACTTGAGTTAAGGGACCTCAATAGGCACTTTTAGAGTTAAGGGACTCGTTTAGGACAAACTGAATAGTTAAGGGACCAAATTTGGATTTTACCCAATGAAACCTAGACCTTATTATCCTTTTACTATACGTATACGGTATACCGACACTCGACCAGACATACGTCACATGTATTTCTAATAATGCTGTATTTGAAAATCTAGAATCACAGTGGATTTTTAACAAAAAAACCAAAAAGTTGAAAACCTAAATCAACAATTCTGACTTTTCCCCAGAAATAAAAATAAAAATAAAAATATAGCTGCCGGCCCAGCTGAGATTCCACTTTGCCCTCGTTAAAAACCATATACTGCCTTTCAATTACTCATTCAGCAACAAATCCACAGTGATGGAGCAGAGTATGTAAGAAAAACTATTTATTGCTACTTATTTCCTAAAAGAAAGTACATACTATAAAATTTTTTTGGAACGAATAAAACTCTCTTGAAATTCTATCAAAAGAAAAAAAAAAAAAAGAGAATGCAACTATGCAAAAGAAAGTGTACGAGTGAACCTCATTCATCGAGTTTCTGATCCTCTTTTGGTAACTACAGGTACAACTAAAATTAGGTGAGTCATGTAAAAAATTGGAAGAAAATTTAGTAACCTCTTTAATTACGTATTTTAAATTTAGTTGCAGGGCATTAGGATGGACATTATAGTTACTCTTCTTGATTGTAATATATACTCCACTAATTTCATTCCCTTCGCATAATTTATATATTATTTTTGGGTTGTCGGAATTCTTTGCGCCATTTCTATTTTTCATCTTTAATTTCTTAATTTATATGCAAAAATAAAAACATAAATTTGAAAAGAAAAAATTTCATTAATTTACACATGAATTTCAAATATTTCAAATAATATAAGATGGAATGAGTAATTCATTCAGTGGACAAGGAAGACACACATAATAGGATCAAACCAAATAATGTATTAGGTATAATAGTTAATTGTGCTTCTCAGAGAAGAATTAATTAGTTGTGTTAAAAATAATTTGAAGGTGGTTTTAATTTAAGCTGGCATGGCCTCGAGTTGGGTCTTGAAGGTAATAATAACATGTGAAAATTCAGGTCACCACAGCTAAAACGAATTATTTAAACTGTTGGGTAATTAATGAAGCTCGAATTGGGATGAACATAGGGCCTTGCACCTCGGCTGCGAGGTTACCCTCTTCAATAAATCCTCCTAGCTGTCTTGCCCCGATATGGCCAATGATCAATATACATACATACATACATACATACATACATATATATATATATACTGGTGCCACATATGTATCCTCTAACCTTTAGCTGGCTAGGTGATTAGCATCTTCTTTCAATCCAACTTAACTTGTGGATGAATGTTTTTCCATACGATTTTGTACATTTTGTGAATATTCAATTAAATCCTTCACACACACACACACACATAAGCATAAAATTACATACAAGTGTGATCTAATTATGAAGAGTACTCAAATGCACCATAAATTATCAACAATAAAAAAGCGTTTATGAGTGAATTAAGAATAGATGGTGATAGATTAATTAAGTTGGTAACTAATTAATTGATAATTGTTTTTGAAGGGGTGCCAGTGAGGGCATATAGAAGTAGTCAATGGGGGGAGGGGGGGGGTGGGAAGGAATTTAAGGGCATGTGAGGGGGGTGACATAATGTCAAGAGACAAAGTAGTTAGAGGGTTTGAAGGGAATATTTAGGAGGACGAAAAGGAATAAGAAAGTCACAAAGGTATGTGGGAATTAGGGTTAGTATGATTTTATGTGAAGAAAGCAAACAAACAAGCCTTTAAAGGGGGTCTCTCCCACACATTCAGGTCAATGGGTCCATCCTCACCCCAATTTGTATCCATCAATATCCCCTTGACAATCACACCCACCTATTTATTATTGTTAGTATTTTTTTCTTTACTTGGGAATGCTACAATCACCCCTTCCCCCCTTCCCCAACCCACAGACACCCTTTTGATTTCCTTCCCATCGCTTTCCTTATACATACATGCATATAGATTCTAATTCAACTATTGCTTCCTATGCCATCATGTGCTTGGTTTTCTCATGGTTTTTGTATATATATACGCATGTAGTGTACATACATACACATACATATATACCTTTTCATGTCTGCTTGGTTTAGAAGCAAGACCTGCAATTTTTTAGGGTCTGAAAGAAGATAGAAATTAATGAAGCTGTATGAAGTCTGAAAAATTAACCAAGTAATTAACTAAGCTCATCATTGTCCTAGTATGTTCTGACTCTTCCATTTTCTTTTTCTGACTCTTCCATTAAGCTAGCTAAAACTAATTAACTAGATTCTCCTATTTGTGACATTATTAGTTTAAAAATATAAAATTGAGGAAACAGAGGCATTAAATGATGCTTAATTAGGATCATGACCACTATAATAGAAATCAAATCCCACTTGTGGTAGGAGTGCAAATCTTTCGCTATATCTTGAAAAATCAGAGACCATGCACAAGCACATTAATTTTGTCTTTTAATTTGTGATACCACTCGGAGAAAATCCGTGTGACTTTTGACGTGTTTAATTTATATGGCTTCAAGTTGTGGTAATTAATTAATTGATCATCCAGAGTACGTACTTATTATCATTTTAATTTCTAAAAAACAACACATATATGATGTTGGTGGTGTTCTATGAATTAGTTCTAGACTTGAGTTTGTGATAAATTATCTTAGAACCAATTAATTCGAATAAATGTGATGAGGAATGTATATATTTTTTTTAATTTTGTTAGGTCGCAACATAATTCTAAAAACAATAAGATATAATAATGTACAATCATCGAAAATGAGCACCATAAATATATACGAATAAAATAACATAAATAATTAAAAGAGAAAGAAAAAAAAAAGAGGAAGAGGAAAAAGAAAAGGAAGAAAAGAATAAAAAAGAAAATATTCGGCATTAGCTGTAAGTTACAAGTGAAACAGAGACACCTGTGTGAGATACTGGAAAGAATTAGATTTGGTGTAGAAGAAGAACATATACGACTGGTCAGTGAGAGAAGAGTGCGCTGCGGGGGGGAAGAATTCCCTGCTTCTCTCCCTCTGTCTCTCCTGTAAATTTTAACCCGCCTTCGTCGGAGAAAATATATAATAAATCCCTTTTTCTTTTTATTTTGTACGTTTTGCACTAAAACATTCATTTATGCAGAGTATTGACTAAACAGAAGGAAACAGATAGAGGGAGAGAGACAGAGGCTCCGCTGAAGTGTCGTTTTCCTATATATACTCTCGAGGTAGTAGCAAAAAACGCAGACCCATAATCCCCCCCTCTCCCTTCCCTCCCCTTCCCTCACCTCACCATACCATTTTTTCATTTTCTTTTTCTATTATCTAACTCACTAGTACTATTTATCATAGCAACACCACACATTTCTCTCTCTCTCTCTCTCCCATCTTTTAAGTCTCCTTGTTTGAGCATGTCTGTTGCTTGAACAAGAGAAAAAAACACCCACATAGCTTTTCAATTTTACTTTCCTTTTCCTTTTTTTAACCTTTTCTCTTGAGCTGCACAAAGTTTGGCACCCCATTTTAATTTCTCGGTTTCTGCTAGCCGCTGGGTTCGCTCCCTCCTCCTTTTTACTGTTTCTTTGTCGAGTGATTTTAGATCATTGGCTGTTGTTGTTCGAGTGATCATCGGTGGTTAGGGGGAGGTGCTTGTGGATTTTGTTGCACTGAGTATATATAATATCTGCAGAATGTCCCGTAGAGGGGATTTGCGCAGTGAACAGCGGCTGAATCAGATTCCCGACCTCTCCCTCCACATCAGCCCTCCCAACAGCGCCCCTTCCTCCGTCTGCACCGGCGGCGCCGCTGAGTCTCCCTTCGACATCTGGCGCCGCGACGACCTTCTCAAGTCCCACAGTGACAGCTCCATCAAGCCAGCCGCCGATACTGACCTTTCCCTGGCCAACCCAGCTTTTGAGGCCGAGAGCCCCTGGCCACGCCCACCACCGACGCCCTTCTCCACCGCCCACGACGATCGCGCCACCCTCTTCGGACTCAAACCCATCAAGGGCATCCCCGTGTACAGCAACTACCGGTTTCCCTTCCCGGGTTCGGAGGCCTTCGCGGATCCGAAGCTCCGGTTCTATCCAACCGGTTGCTCTCCGTCTTTCCCTAGTTCGTATAATAACTCTTCATCCTCGTGCGATGCTTATCGGAGGTTTAATGGAATATCGCTGGAGACGCTAAGGCCGCCGTTTCAACAGTATAGTAATTCTCATCAATATGGGTCGGGCATGGGAGGATCGGAGTTCATGAGATCCAGATTCTTGCCCAAGCTGCAGACCAAGAGAAGCTTGAGAGCTCCTAGAATGCGGTGGACGAGTTCTCTTCACGCCCGTTTTGTCCACGCTGTTGAGCTTCTTGGCGGCCATGAAAGTATATATATATATATTTAATCAATATTATCTCCAATAATTGATCTTTAATTAATCAATTTCTTCTATAATTTGCTTAAATCTTAGACCTAACATCTATAAAGTTCGTTTCAAGTTCTATATTTGTCTATGGTACGTAGCTGACGTTGAGGGTCTGTTTGTTTGGTTTTTGATCCACTAGGAGCAACACCCAAGTCGGTTTTGGAGTTGATGGATGTAAAAGATCTTACTCTTGCTCATGTCAAAAGCCATTTGCAGGTATCTGCTACCAATCTTTTGAACTGATCAATTAAATTATAGACATAATAATAAGGTTTGAAGAGAATAAGCTATAAATAGCTAGTTTTTTAATTGATCTCATCATCATCACCATCACCATCATCTTGTTGGGTTGTGTCTGAAGATGGATGGGAGAGACATATAATTAGGTAGAGAGGTTGCAGTGTTAGTGATTAGAATGCACAAGAGCCGATGAGTTGTGCAGTGAATAAATGAAGAGTTGAGAAGTGTGATCTCTCTCTCCCTGAGACAGGACAAGTCCAACTTTTAAAGAGGGAGAGAGAAAAAGTAGCCATCATTTCTCAATAATACAAGGCAATTACTTGCCTTACCAAACATCAACCTCGTGGTTATTAAACAAACAGCAAAAATCCGCAAAAGAGAAGCATCTGATTTTCATTCTTTGCCCTCCGTTTTCTCTCTTGACCTCGGTCTTTCTTAAACCTTTCCTTCTTTTTAGAAATGGCCGACTTTCTCCTTTTCCTCAAAAGAAAAAGGAAAAAAAAAAAAGATCTAATCTACTTCTGAATTTCCATATATATAGTTTTGGATCTTTTGATGCATTCTCGTTTTCTCTTGATCATCACGTTTTTTTGTCTCCTTTTGCCTTGCAGATGTATAGAACTGTGAAGAGCACTGACAAACCTGCAGCCTCCTCGGGTATATTTATATTTATATAGAATATTAATAACACTACTCATACTAGTACTAGTAGTGTATAGACTTGAAGCTTATTTATTTATTTGTAGTGTAGTATTTCTGCAGGCCTGCCTGTTGACTTAAATCTGGCTACCCAGCTCCCTTGATTTCTGCAACACATTTCAAACTTGAAAGATTCTCTCTATGTCCATGCCTTGGCCTTCCTTCCTTCCTTCCTTCCTTCCAGCTTATTAATTAATTCTAAACTTGTTTTTGTTCTAGCGCGCGGCCGGCCTGCCTGCTTCTAACTTCCATGTAGTCCATGCACATGTGTGAAACCTATATATACTTAATTAACATATCACCCACTCCCTAATATCTTGGTTATAATAAATATTATAATGCTTGTCCATTTCCATTTAATTTCTTCTCTAATTAATGCTGCTAACTAATTAATATATATGCTTGCAATTGGAATGGTGGTTAAATTAATATTAATTGTCTGACGCACAGATGGATCAGCTGGAGAAGAAGATTTTCTACCGACCAGAAACGCCCTACATCATAATGCATCTGCTAACTGTTCGGTGAACCAGAGATCGCCTTCCGACCAAAATTTGCCCATGGAACACGATAATGGCCACCCTTCCACTAATCTCTGGAGCAACTCTTCTAGGTAGTTTATATTTAAACCTGGCTCTAATTATTACCTCTTACTTTCCATTTCTCTCAACATTTTGTCTCTTTTGATGTTTCACCTGTTTTAACTAGCTAGCTACTTTTGCCTCCCTCCACATGAATCATGAACCAATCACTATATATTAATATAACTTGTAGCTTCGCATCCATCTAAATATTGACCCTAATTACAGATAACAGTTCATTAATTAATAGAACAAGATAAATACAGCAATATATATTGTTATTTAATTAATACTGCTATTAATTTTCAAGTACCAACGTTCAGAATAATCCATCATCTTTTATGCTGATAATTAAATGGATTATAGTTATAATGATCAGTATATTTATATATGCATGCAAACTAATTGGGATGCTAATTAAGATAAGAGTTGTACACCGTGTTACATATACATGCATAGTGTGTGTGTAACAGTGAATCTCTTACAGAACACAATTAATGCACTTATCTCTCAGCTGATCATTTCCTGCAATATCTTCCTTTTTTTTCTTTTTTTTTTCCCCTCTTCTTTTCCGACGGGTGAACTTTCAGGAGTTCAGCATATATATATATAACCCATACCACCACATATGTAGAGGGCGGCATATGTGCGTGTGTGTTTTTATATATGTTAGCTATGAGAAACCAGGATGACAAGCTACGAATAAGAAAAGCTATAAATTAGATTAGGTCTTCAAATACTTAGGGAATTTGGTGAGGATGGTCAGAAGTGCTTCAAAAAGAAAAGTAAAGGCTATTTATAAATAGGGTTTGGCACGTTTCTTGTCAAGCATCTTGACTAGGAATTAAGCAGCCATTCTTTTTTTAAAAAAGGTTTAGTCTAGCAATTAAGGGGTCTTATTTTTCTATGAAAAAGATCTACCATGTAGGAATTTAATACATATAGATGAGTGCAATACATCCCAACTTGTTAGAGAGGTGAATGTAAAAGATTGGTGCTTAAAAACCAAAATCTTGTTTTAGTGGTTAAAATTTGTGGTTCTTACTGAGAGGTTCAATGTTAGAATTTTTTTTGGCCTCCCGCCTATGTACGTACCCAGAAAAAGGGAGATTGGTCCTAAATAATAAGTTCAATGAAAAAGAGTTTTACTTTCGGTCAATCCACCCAACAAATTGCAATTTGTATAAAATTTAATTTAATTTTACTCCCTCAGTCCCTTCAGGTTTGACGCTATTCTCAAATTATTGCGTCCTAGCTAAAATGAGTGACATCCTTTAATATCTACACATTTTGCGTAAAAACCTACCCATCAGTAAGTCATATATCAATTTTAATTTTTTTTTTGTAATTCTATGGACTATTTAAAGGCCTAGGTAATCATGATAAAAACACAAATACTGTAAATGTTTATATTGGCATAACATTTTTACATTTACTACGTACGAAAAAGAAAATATACCAACTTTTTTGGAATATTAGATGATGTATTAACTAACAGTTGCTATTAAAATATCACCGACCCTTTTTATAATTAAGCGAAAGAAATATTTGATTAGAAAGGAAAATAGCTATAGGTGCCAAGTCAGAGGTAAATTAAAGCTTGGACAGATAGTGCAAAAAGACGCAGAAGAAAAGAAAATAAAAAACGGATCGACAAATGAGTTGACTGTAGCTTTTTTATATGTGCTGAAGCAACAAGACCTAAAAATTCACAATACTACGTACTCTGTCATATATAGATGGAAAAGGAGAAAAAGACATGAAATAATTGAGGGGGACTAGAAAAAGTTCAACCCGCTCTTTTACACATATAGATATTATATATGCAAGGTAATTAGGATCGATCGATCTACCTGTAAGTGATCTGCTCTTTTATGTGTATGAATGAATCTAGGCAATTAGGAAAAGAACTTTTTGATGGCTGCAGCTTTTGCTTTTGAGTTTTGCATATATATATATATATAAATATAAGCAGCTGCAGCTTTTATTTTTTTTTGTTTGCTTTCGATCAGAATACCCAGCTAGCTGCTGGCAAAGGAAAAGGTGCCAAAATGACATGAAATGAACTTAATCGAAATTTAGTATAATTATAAGGAAAACGTGATTGGATCGTTGCAATATATATATAGGTTAACTTTTCTTTAATTCACGTGCTGCATATATCTGTTTGCTTCATGACAAATTAACTTCTATAACGTAAACTAGGATATATCCATCTCGATAAGTACAATTAACTTGACAGATCATAGAATTACGCACACCCTCCAGCCTCACTTCTGTACATAATTAATTTTTTTCTTCTTTGTAGTATTATTATATTTCTCTCTCTTCGCTTCTTGTTCTAACATAGTATTTTTTTTTATAAGAGTTGAAAGAAAAAAAAAACCCCCCTTTTATTTTTTTAGCTTTTAGGTGCTCGCGCCCCGATTCAAAAAGTCTAACAGGCATTTCTCCACCTAGTATTATGTGCCAGAACCTCCTTTTTTTTTATGGCTGCCATAACAAATTGGTAAATAAATATATAAAGTTGATGATTTTCAGTTATTAATTTCTAATTAATTGCATAGATTTGCTCATTTTTATGTTGGTGCATATAGTTTACCTAGCTAGAATATATGTATGTGTATGTATATATATCACATGACATGACTACTTGCTACGTTTAATATCGTACGTAGGATATATAAAGTCGTAAGCCTATGATATATACACGCACGTGAGGGAAAAAGTTGTTTTTTTTTTCTTTTTTCTTTTTTTCAATTGGGGGGGGATCCAAAAGGTTCTTTTATATCTGCTTGGCCAATTTGAGTTCACGGGCAGTGTAACTAAATATGCAAATTTACTTTCATCAAGTAAAAAACTGCTCCATCTCTAACAAAAATAAATGAGAAAATAGAATTAAATAAAAACAATAAATGAAATATACAATTACTAGTATAAGACTAGAAAGTACAATTTTCCCCTCAGCTAAACACGTTGAATACTTTTAAATATTACAGAACTTGAGAGGAAACGTGCTACTACCTTTTTGTCCACATCGAAAACAAGATCCTTCTCTCATCCAAAAACATACTGAATAATGTCATTAGTGGATAAAATATTGAAAAAAATTGACTATTTCAAGTTTGCTTCCTTATTATCGACCAGCATTGTATACAAAATGATTACATTGAATTTATTATTAGAAAATTAATTATATATAGCTGTATTTAAAATAGTTTTATAATATAATTGGAACCTAGAACCCAACAAATTAAAATCAGGCCCGAAGGGGAGAAGAAATAGCAGGATTAATGAAATTTAATAAGCCCCCAAAACAGCCGGCCTCAAAGACTCAAGAGGGCAAGGCGCCCAAACGATCGAATGAAGTGAACCAAGAAAGATTTTTCCAAAAATAAAAATAAAAAACACTTAAGCAAACTCTTCCGACATATATGCTTAGTAGGGAACACTGTACGTTGAGAATAACATCTAAAATTAGTGTTAGGTGTTTGAATAAATTGTCAACAATTGTAATAGTTTTTATAAATCTTTAAGCGTAACAGCTATCATTTCAGGGCTTTTCCAAACCAAACCAAACCAAACCTAAGTATCTTACGGGTTTCTTGGCCTGGTTTGGATGTTCTCTTGGGACTTTTTGGTCTTTGTTTCTGTTTAGTTACGTGTATAGGTGCCTAGCTAGCTTTCTTTTGATGATCAAATCGATTTCATTATTAAGTTTGATACAAAGATCTTTTCTTGTTCTTTTTTTCCCCCTTTCCTCATCGATAAATTTATTTTATTTTTCAGAAAGAGCTTCTTTGTTGCTGATAAATGTCTAAATTCCTTGGTTGGATTGATTCAAAAATAACGCTGATTTCATGGGTTTTGTTGCAGTAGAGGAGTATGGGCGTCGAGTTCAAGGAGTGAAGTGGCTTTAAGAATGGAAGCCTCGCGATCTTCTGACCAACCTTATGCCAACCAATTTGAGGCAAGCAATTTGCTTAATTACTTCATTAATTATTTGATTTGTATACTACAATTTTACTTTCAACCACAAGCCCACACATATATATTTGCAGATATTATTCATATTCGCAGTTCCCCTAATTTAATATATAACAGAATGAATGAAGCTGCCTTATTATAGGGAAATTAAAAAGAAAACAAAAAAACCTAAGATACTATCTAAAAAATTGAATACTTCTACACAACAGTATATACAGCAATACACTAATTGAGGCTTTAAATTGATACTATATAGAAATTGTAATAAGCCAACATATATAAACTTGTTTATAATTAGTTCCCGATGTAGAGTATGCTCTTATCCACCTGTCAAGGAAATGCTGCACTAATTTCATGGGACAGAGATTTTCAACTCTTATCAGTTGATAAATTATTATTAAGTGTTAACTTTCAGAATATATTAATTTCGTTTTGGAAAGAGGAGATCCAAAACATTTTAGTTACAACCTAAATTAAAATTTTTAACTGTATATATTATTGCTTTTGTGTAGGGAAGCAATTTGGGTAATTCGAGAGTAGTTATGGGCGTGCATAGTAATCCAAGCTTGGAGTTCACACTAGGAAGACCTGATTGCAAGAGTAAAGAAACATGAACAACTAATTAGCTTGCTAGATTCATATTTAAACGCTCCGTTTTGGATATTTTGCGTCCATCCAGGCCGGCTGCCGGAATAAAACGGGACGGAAGAAAGAGATTAAACAAGGCTTGGTAAGGTTTAATTGAAGGTATATATAAACAAAAAAAAAAAAAGAAGAATATATGTGGGTACAGGTTTTGATCATGATTAGTTATCGTTTTCTTAAATTTATTAGTTTAATTAATTAATTCCTGATATTATTTTATTTTCCTCGCTCCATGATCGGTTTGTACATCCCCCCGTTTTTTTTTTGGCTAATTAAAGTACGTAGGGGTTTTGATGATTGTGGTGACCAAATATTATATATTGAATTGATGTTAGTCATTATTTATCGGAATCATGGCCGATTTGCTCCATCTAATCAAGCAAAAAGAAAAGCACACAAAAAAGATAGTAGTAAAACAATGAAGAATAAAGAATTGGTTAATTTTCTGTGTTTGGATTATATTTTCCACAAGAATAATATATATATATATTTGCTTAATTTCTTTGAAGAATGGTGTTTCAATTAATTATTAGGGTCATTCTGTTTGCTGTGATTAGTCTGCATCTGTGTGAACTGAAAGCTTGACTTGGTTGCCAGTCTTGTTGCTTTCCATCGTCTCTTTCTCCATTAAGATTTGATGTGGAACCAGAAAAAGCTAGCACAACAGTGGCTCTAAAAGACAGGGAGAATAATAATATATATTGATGGGATTTTGTTCTTTTAACTTTTGCATGCAAAGCAGAAGGCTTTTTCCTAAATTTCTACGTTCATGCAAGATTTTCTGATGATAATTGGTAGCTTTAGGTACTAATAACACATCAAACCATTTTCCCAGTCAGGATTCCAATTGTATTTTGTTAATTAGGTAACTAATATGGGGATCGAAATCTTGTCCCCGTTGCGGGGCGCATCAAATGGCCCACTATATATATGTATGGATCTATCATCCCGCCTTTTCCACCTTATTTTTGCCCATTGCGTTCAAGTAAAGACTTGATCAACAAAACTTTTTGTTATTTTTTTCCCTTTGATTTGATTCTTTCATATAATTGAAATGGACGCCATCGAATTAATCCAAATTAAGAAATTAGAATTAGATACACTAGCTAGGCTTTTTTTTTATTCGGCGCCATTTCACACATGCCGCAGCTTCCTTCAGCGCTAGCAATTGTCTGTTTTTCCCCCTTTTTTTGAACAGAAAATAATTAAGTATATTACGGTAAAATAGAGCAGTTCATAACAGGAGCATTCCACGTTACTGGATTTTAACCAAACAAGATAGTTAGTTGCCTAAAGTTTAGTGGTTAGTAGTTGTGCCGGACGGATTTACTTTTAATTTTTTTGAATAAACATTGAGATATAGTCAGTTTGGATATTATCAATTTTGTTAAGTGTCAGGCAGAATTGAGAGGGGTTGTTAACTCCTCATTCGTGTCGTTGATACCAAAGAATAAAAATTCGTTTTCACTTGAAGAATATAAACCTATTAGTCTCATCAGTTGTTAGAATAAAATCATTGTAAAAGTATTGGTGGAAAGGCTGAAGAAGGTAATCCCTCTCATTATAAGTGAAGTTCAATAAGGTTTTATCAAGGGTAGGCAAATTTTGGATGGCATGTTGATTGCAAATGAAATAATTAATTTGGTTAAGAGAGAAAAGGATAAACTTATTTTATTCAGGGTGGATTTTGGGCGGGCATATGACTCGGTGAATTGGAAGTTCTTAGATGCGATAATGGAGCAAATGAATTTTGGGTTGAAGTGGCAACAACGGATAATGAAGTGCCTAGAAACTCCAAAAATACCAGTGCTTGTCAATGGGAATCCAACATCAGAGTTTCAAATGGAGAGAGGGCTTCAACAAGGAGATCCACTATCATAATTTTTATTTTTTATTGTGGCGGAGGCTTTACTTGTGATGATGATTGAGGCATAACACAATCAGATTTTTGAAAGTGTCTCTGTTGGTGAAGATGGGATGATGGTGTCCCATTTGTAATATGCCAATGATACCCTTTTTTTTTTGGGAAAGTGGTCGATTGAAAATGGAGTAAATTTGAAGAGGTTGTTACAGTATTTTCAAGTGGCATCTGGTTTAATGGTGAATCTTTGTAAGAGTAGAATATTCAGGGTTGGAGTCCAACAATCAGATGTTACGATATTGGCTAGAATGATGGGATGTAGTACAAATGTGTTGTTGTTTAACTATTTGGGGTTGCCGGTTTAGGCTAACATGAAGAGGATTTGGCCTTGGCAGGTAGTTGTTGATAAAGTAAATCACGAGCTGAGTGCCTGGAAAGCAAAAACATTTTTGGTTGATGGTAGACTAACCTTACTAAAATCGGTATTGGGAAGCTTGCCCATGCTCTTTTTCTCACTATTTCGAGCTCTGATTTTGGTTATCAACTCACTAGGGAGCAAGAGATGTCATTTTTTCTTACTAGGGGTGTAGGGGTTGGGAAAAAAATTGGCATGTGTAGAGTGGAAAAAAATCCTTTCAAAAAGGGAATTTGGGGGATTAGGTGTGGGAAGTCTAAGAGCAAAAAATTTAGCTCTTCTTGGGAAATGGTAGTGGAGATTTGGGGTAGAAGAGAAAGCACTTCAGTTAAGAATTATTAACTCCATTTTTGGGTATGGGGGTGGGTTTGATAGTGATTGGAAAGGGAAAAAATTCTCAGGTGTTTCGGGTTGTGTAGTTAAAATTGGTTGGGAGTTGAATAAGTTAGGTGTGGATTTTACCAACTCCTTTAGGTGGAGGGTGGGGTAGGTGATAGGTTTAAATTTTGGGAGGACATCTGGGTTGGAGATAGGAAGTTGAAAGAGTGTTTTTCTAGGCTTTATAGTTTGGAACAATCAAAAGAATGCTAGTTAGTTGAGAGGTGGAGGGGCAAGCTAGGTGTGTGGAGTTGGAGAAAGGAGTTACATGGGAGAAAGAAGGGGGAGTTTGTAGAACTAATGAGTCTTTTGAATTCTCAACACTTGCAGGCAGGCCTTTCAGATAGATGGTGGTGGCAGATGCATGTGAAAGTCAACTTCTCTATAGAGACGTTGTCAGACAACGTGGATGAAATCAATTTGCACTTGGTAGTAGCAGAGCAGAGAACAAGCTGGAACAGATGGGTCTCTTGGAAGGTTAATATGTGTTTGCAGAGCGTTGTTATATCATCTTCCTTCAAGGGTCAATTTATCCTTACGTGGCATCCAAGTAGATGAGCTGGTCTGTCTTTTCTGCAAGTGGAGTGATGAAACATTGCATCATGTGCTAACAAGTTGTGAGCATGCTGTAGTAGTTTAGAAACTGGTTGGAGAGTGGTGGCAATTACAAAACTTTCCAGTTGCAAGCATAATGGAGGCATTATTAGGTCAAGTGATTGTCAGACTTTCAGGTACTCAAAGGAAGGTTTAAGAGGCGGTAAGATTCATTACATTATGGTCTTTGTAGGATAGATGAAATCAATTAGTATTCAAGGATAATAAAAAATTTGCAAGTCAATTGCTGCTAAGAATTCAATATTTGTTATTTCTTTAGATAAAAATAAAATGTGTGAAGCTAAATTGTAATTGATTTGAATGGTTTAGTAATTCTAAGTTAGCTATCTAAAACTGGTCTCTATTTTAGATAGGTGCCTGGTGCAGTTAAAAACAAGCAGGATATTAAGCACAGGGACTTGCTTTTGCTACTGTTGACTAACATCTTGCTAGTCCTTTTTTTGTGTGTATTTTTTTTAAGTTAATTCAATTCCTTTTCTACTGTTAAAAAAACATGAGAATAATTCATAATTTATAATATAATAGATCCACATTATTGAATTTTAACCAAACACAATCATAAATAATTAATTGTCTAATTTTTGGTGAGTGCGTGTGTACTAGTGCATCAAAATAGATTCACTAGTTATAACTCAATTGATCAATGTAATCTAAATGCTAAGAGTCTTGTATTATTATTATTGTTATTATTTTTTGAACTGCAGCAAAACTTGATTAATTTCATTACTAAAGTATGGATATAACTAGAACTAGCAAGATACTAGCTAGTTCCAATAATACATGTATACTAACTAGATATTCCCAACTACACATAACAACTCCTTGGATGATGGCCGAACCACCCCTATACATTTATAACCAATTTTTCACTTCTAAAATTGGATTACACACCCATTCCACTTAATTACACATCAGTTTTGTGCACCTATTAACAATCCACAAGAATGACATTACCTGTATTTCCACCAAACAATGATCTCCAAACTTGATTGATCCTTTAAAAATAAGATTGTTCCTTTTATTCCATATATACCAGACCACAATATACTTGACAGCCTCCCAAACTTTTTCTTGAGAAGAGTTAAGCACTTGTGTTCTAGTGTCATTTAAAGCAGCCTCAATACCTGCAGCTGCCGTAATGTCCAAACACAACCATGACCAAATTTGTTGCCAAATCTCAGGCGCCTCTCTATAGTAAACCAACACATGATCTATTGATTCCTCCTTTGTTTTGCAGACCAGGTAGTGTATGTTTTGAACTTGTACTCCTCAAATGGGTAGATTGAGCTTTGTAGCAAGTTTACATTTCAAAGCTCTCTACACACACACATTAACAGTGTTGCCTAGCACCAAAGTGTTCCACCTTGTGAAAGATTTTTTTGCTCTCAAACTACCCACACTCAATCCTCTTCCTTGTTTTATTGCCAGCGCCCTTCTCCACTTAACCCAAGCTACTTTTATAACTTCCCCAATACCCCCACAAAAAAATTGTGCTCTTTTACTCTTAAGAAGTTTAATTTCCATAACAGAGTGTTGCATTTATCCTTTGATAAGTGGAAGTACAACTCCTTGTTATGCTACACGACAGGTTGTATTTCATTTATCTTTTAAATGAAAGCTTTGCTGTTCCAAAAAAAAATCACTAGTTAACAATCCAAAATAAAGATTTTTCAAATGACTTTATTAAGGCATAGCTAGGGTTGCATTATTAGAAAATAAGTTTATGGTTTTGAAATAAAGTTTTAAATTGCTTAATTTGAATCTGAAATTATGAATGTTGACAATTACAATTATTGCGTACTTGTAAACAAGTAACGATCTATTCAGAAATTGTCTAATATAAAATATTAGAAACATTATGAGTGAAAAGTTAGTAAGTTTTATGGTATCTAGCTAAGGGAAGTACTTAACGTAAGGGCGTTTAAATCACACTTGGGTTTTTGTTCAATTCCATCTCCAAATGTACCTGGTTGTGATCAAATGCACGAGAAAGGTTAACCAATACAATCTTCCACATATGATTGGGAGTGACCCTCTAATTTCTTCAAGATTCCAATTGGCATACATTGTGAAGCCCAAATTATGACAGAAAGTGCAGAGGAAGCAGAAATTTTAACAGTCAAGGAAGCTTTGATAATATTGAAGTCAAGTAAAAATGTGAATTACGCTACTGTTACAATTGAGAGTGATTAATTGTTGACCATAAATTGGATCCTAGAGGACGAGACAAGATCGTGGTGGCATGTTGATGTCTTGCAAAAGGAATTATGCGGGTGCAACAGTTTTGCACATGTTGGACGGCAAGCAAATTGGGAGGCAGATACCCATATTAGTAAGAGTAAAACAGGGAGCACGCAGAAGTGAGTCACTATTAATGTGGGGCTGATATAAATAGAGGGATGCCTTTATATTTCTTTGGTTTTTGTAACATCTAATTAAAGCTATTTGCGAACAATGATGTAGTTTATTTTTTATTAAAGGGTGGTATGTACTTGTTTGATATCAAATTAATAGAATGCTTTCAACTGTTTAAAAAGAAAGGGCAAGAGAGAGAGAGAGAGAGAGAGAGAGAGAGAGAGAGAGAGAGAGATACGATTATCATTTCATTTTATTGCTTGATTGACATTTTCAATTTTGAAATTATTTAACTGTTCTTTTTTCAGTTTTAATACGAACTTCTTTTCTTTGTTGTTATTTATTTTTCTAGGTGCAAATTATGTAAGAAATAGGAGTATTTTATATGAATGGATTAAGTACCAAATTTATCATTCAAAAGTATTGAAAAAAAAATCAAATTTATCATTAAACTTTCAAAAGTACCAAATTTAATACTGAACTTTAATTTTGAGATCAAATTTACTACCACCATTAATTGACCATCAAATGAAAGGGAAAAATAAGTGTTTTAATCTTTCATTGTTCACATTTTTCTACTATTTCCCTAACTTTGTCTATCTGGCAATCATACCATCTTTTTCAACCAATTGCCAGAAGATCTCCTTGTCTCTCTATCCTCTGTAATTTTTTTCAAAGAATGGTTTGAGTCAGATATGGGTGAGTTGACTTTGGAGCTCTGGTTGTACTTGTATGTTGGGTGTGGGAGGTCGGAGGAGAGGGCTCATGAGTGTAGGAGTGTGCGAATTTGGTGGTGAATTTGATCCTTTTGATATTTTTTAGTGATAAATTTGGTATTTAATCCTATAAAGATCGGAGATCAGTCTGACTTGATATGGATTAATTTTATTCTTAAATCTCAATAATTTTTCTTTTCTTCTTGTTTTTTTGGGGGGGCGGGGATATGAGAAATGGGAGTGTTTTTTTTAATTTCTTTTTAGTGCACATGGAGATCAAGAAAATTATTTATTTTAATTTCCAGATTTTTGTTAAGGTATTGTGCTAAGCTCTAGTTGTTTCTTTACATAATTATCACTACACTGTCCGAAACAAAACAAAAGACGCCTATTTGTTGAAACCCAAAACTTAGCTGAACTTGTGTTTTCTTAACCAAATTAAACATTAGTGCCTCAATTTTCAATGTCAACAAAGAGTAGTTAGTAAGTTTCGCTACATGAGTCTTGCCCGTGCAACGATCGAGGTCCGTTTAACAAATTAAAAATACTAAAAAAAATAAAATGGAAAAGGGACGGTCAGCTGCAGCCCTGTCCTGTTTTGGCCGCCGCCGAATCGGTTACACAACCGGGAGGAGAAGCAATATCGTGCTTCGCCGAATCCTGCCGCCGACCGAGCTCATCACTTTTCCTGCTAACATAACGCCCCAAAACTGTTGAGCTACGATTACGATGAGTGCAGGTAAAGGAAATCAAAACCCAATCCTCTAACTCAGAGAAAAGGAAGATTTATACTTTGGATGATTCTTTCTAGAACCTGTGATCGTTGACGCATTTAATTTGTTGATTTATATGTAAATTGGGGTCGCTCGGCTGTCTGTGGGAACCCTTGTTCCGCATATTGTTATTTTCACTCACTGAAGGGCAAGATGTCTATGAAGTTAGCTGTAAGGTGTATGCTAGTTCATAAGCCAGAAAATAGGTGATTAGGAAAACTTTTCGTTTGAAAAATTCCGGATATAATCTATTTGGTGTGGCTATTTAGTTCTCAATAATGGTATTTTGATGGCAGACCCTTTGATGTGAAGAACAAATAAAAAAGTTGGTGCCTTTATCTAAGAACCCTAATCCAGTTAAAGAGCTAAAATTTAAGGTTTTGGCTATGTTTGGTAAAGTACTTATCTGTATGAAGTTTGGATTTAAAGTTGCATCTTGTTGGGTTGTCTTGTTTCTGCTATATCAAATACATGGACTCAACGTGTGGTGGCATTTGTCCTGTTACCAATTTCGAGTGTCGTGATAATATTTATTGTCTGTTGGCAGGTGGTGCTTTTGGTGGAAATAGGGGACTGAGACCAGTGCCTCCTGAGAAAGGAATTTTCCCATTGGATCACTTGCACGAATGTGACCTGGTACTCCTTTTCTTATCCAAGTGTCCTTTACAGTGGAAATGCTGATTATTTGAGCAGAATGGTCCCAGAGATTTGCAGGTTACCCTTCTATATGGCTTTTAAAGTCGGCCTACAACTTTCTCATTTCAGGAGAAGAAAGAATATCTCGATTGTCTCAAATCTTCTGGCCATAAATCTGAAAAGTGCAGACACCTCTCAAAGAAATACTTGGAATGTCGTATGGAAAAGTGAGATTTTCAACTACATATCTTTTATGATTTCTTTTGTAGTAAGAAAGATTAGTGAATGTGGTTAAGCGCCAGTTATATATTGGCTTCTAGGCTTGTGTTAGAGCATAAGCTTACACCCGCCAATCCAAGAAAAACGCTTCAAGTTCTTTTATTGGTTCATGATGGAACTGAACCAAACATCCAGTTGACTGCTGTTCTCTTTCCTCCTTTCTTCACCAGAGAGTTCTATAACTTAGAGAATTTCTTTAAAGTCCTTTAAGAGAAAGGAACCAATTGTTTTATGATGTTGTCATAACTTTAATAGTATAAAATTTAATATATGAAGTTCACTCAGCGGCTAAACTTTAGGGATTTTTGTCCAAAATTTCATTGTCTAAATCCCCCTTATGCTTTTTATTCAAAAGTAAAAAAAAAAAAAAAAAAAGAAGGCCTCAATGCTGTGGCCTTGGAATGAAAAGCAAATAAATATGCAGCTGCTTGTGTATCATGCTACTGTCATTGGTTGGGTGCGATGATTTAAGTAAAGGAAAAGGTAGATGTTTAAGATTTGCTTCAATGTCAAAAAACAGAGGTGAAGGTGAGTTACTTGGTGTTGCACTTGCATTTCCATGGTTCGTTCCTCGCATTCACACCATTGTACTATTAGGTGGACAATGATTGTAATATGATTTTCAATGGCTCAATGATGTAGCAATCTTGTGATGACAGCATCCATGATAGTATTGGAAACAGCCATGATATTTGAATAACGTATAGACCGGATAATTTGGAGACCAGACCCTGCTGGCTGACCTCAGTGGTTATGCCTTCCTAGTACCCGGTTTGGCAAAATGAATGAAGTGTAAAATGAGCTTTCTCTGTCTCTGCCTTCTGGGTAGTCTGAAAATTGGACGTCTCATTGTTTAATTTCCCAGTTCATAGAATTTAGAGGCTATAGATTCAGGCATATTCTGTTATGGATTTTTCAGGAACTTGATGGCTAAGCAGGACATGTCAGAACTTGGCTTTGGGAAGCAAGGAAACGTAGAGGCTGCTGGATAGAGCAATGAAACAGATATTTTATTTGATTCCTTAGATTCTTCCTTTCTTGAGAAACAATGAAATCATCTCATTCACCGGTAATCATCTCGTTCACTGGTTTTGCAATAAGCTTATAGTTCTGTTGTTTCCTCTTTATAGCAAACAGGAAACTCTTGTACGCACTTTGTTTGTCGGCCATGGTTAGAACACAGATTTCCAGGCCATCTGTAACTCACATGTATAAAAAGTCTCTAACTAACGCATTTGTTATCTTATGTTCAAAGAAATGCATTGAGATAATCATGTTTCAGCATGTTTAAACAATTGGCACCAGCAATTAAGGCCGAATGTTGGAAAAGATTATCTAAGTCCGTTTGTCATAGGTATCAGATACTGACACTAATCACAAAAACTATAAAATGCATCTGGTGGCCAGATTGAGAATCTCTAGTTCAATTAAGAACATATCTGGAAAAAGTGATCGGTTAATATGACAGTATAAAATGCATGGTCATAAGATTCAGTTTATAGTAGATGGAGCATCGATTCCCGGACCCTCAAATCTCCAGCGCTCTAGAATCTGATCTTCCCACTCTACGACCACAAACCTTAGCTACTTATATCCTTGCCCAAAGTGGAGCTGGAAAAGGAAGAAAAAAGCTTAGTCAAATTTGTTGAAAAATAGCCCAGCACAACAGCCCAGAAACCCAACATTCGAGTGTCATGTTTTAAGTCTCCTAACATTCGAGTATGTAAAAACCAAACAACAGCCCAAATTCTTCCTTTCGGTTTCGCCGGCATGGAGTATCTCACACTGCACATCTATCTCGACTAACGTATCTATAGTACCACACTGGTTGTCTGGCTAATGGTCGGGACCCAGAAGAGCAAGTAGAAAAGTTCGATAATTCCCAGAGGTGTCTGAGTGGACTGCGCCTTTCAGAGTCTTCTTATATTTCTTGTAGTACTCTGCTTTTATATACTGCATATCGAGCTCAGTTCTTGTCACGATGATCCTTATAAGTGTACTGTCGTCTGTTCCCAAACCTTTCATTGCCTTGTACAATACCTACATATGTGTTGGTAAATATGTAAGTTTAGGATTCAGTCCTGCTTCAGCTTGAATCTCTAATGTTGTTCACGAAATGGCTGAGCTTAAAACAGATTCTCCAGTTGGACATATAAATTCAAGAAAGATCCATACATAATCGTGAAGTTGAAGACCTCTTCCCAGCTCTAAAATTGTTCAGTGGCACAGAAGCACATTAATCAGAGACTAACAGAATAAAATGTAATCAGAAAGCGTGATATCCTGCAGCTATATCATAGTTGAAATTTGAAACAGTCCACAAATTGTTCTAGCAGAACAAAACAAACAAAAGAAAGCTAAATTCTTACATTATATAACGCTACAAGGTTGCACGAAATACAGAATATAAAAATTCTAATCTGTAAGCTTGGATAGAAATTGATTACCTTGGCGAAATATTTTGCAGGATTTTCAGCACACTGCAAAATTGTTAAGAGAGCATGTTCAAACTTCCCAGACGTTTCCTTCTTTACAGCCTGAAATGGTATGACACAGTGGATCAGCAGAGTGGATGAAGAAAATTTGAGGAGGATGTGGGAAATTTGGAGACAAAATACCTTTCTCAGTGAGTGTCCATACAAGTCATGATAAGCAGAGTTGATGGCGGCTAACTGCGCCCGGCTTCTCTCACTAAAAAGGTGAATGAAAATCTTCTCATCAGTTCCCAATTTCTTTTCCCCTGCTTTGTAGAGAGACTTTGCATCATTTGCAGCCACCTCCTTATCAACTTCAGGCCCTTCAGAACGTGGGATGCTTGTATATGAAAGCAAGAGCTGCATGAAGAATTCTAATTCTCCATTCAGACGGATAATGGGCATCACCACAAACCATTTCAAACTAGTACTCTAACCAATAATTTCCAAGTGATATGGAACTATGATGAGATAAAAAAAAAAAAAGATGGACTTGAATGCAGACACAGTGAAAATGAGACAGTCAGTGTCAATGTCCAAGGCCCTATATTTTTTGTTTTTATTTCTAGAAACTCTTGTTTCGTCTATCTCAAATGTTATACTTCAACTGACCATGGGAACTTGCATTGAGGGCAAGAAAAAGCGCAATTTGAGGTTCATTCAGCAAAGATACATGAAAACAGGCTCAGAGATTATCTTGACCTTTTTGTAATCACCAGATGTGTTTCGATCAATTTCATGCTCAAGATGGACGCCAAACTTTGCATGGTAATGTTGCTTGATCAACTGAATCTGAGAAGGGGTGCAACTACATATAACTTCAGTGACAGCTTCAAGCTTGCTGGCGATGAAAGCCTGCTTAATTACTATTGCATCACGTCCTGCAGGGTCATGCATCCACAGCAACATGGCATTCTGAAATGGGCAAGAACAAGTTCAAAGCTATAATTAACATGGACAAGTATATCTGGTATTTACTTTTTGCAGTATTGTGTGCTCATGGCTAAGGAAAATAAAATGGCCAAACATATCAGAAGACTGGCTATACCTCCATTTTCCCGGTATGCTCTGATGATAGACGTTTAAGAAGATCCTCAGAGTACATAGCTTGGTACTCCTGTTGAATAAGGGCCCGCTGTGCAGCATCTCTATGGGCCAAAATATTGATCACTGCTTCAGAATCAACTCCAAAACCTAGAAGAAGAAGTGGTTTAAGGAAACAGGAACAGATTTAACGCATATAACAATGGAACTTTCATTATTTATTTCTTTCAATAACTGTAACTCTATCCCTAATTGTGACCAGCACTTCTCTTACAGACTGAATCTGCAGCTTGATCTATTGCCCAAACACCCTTCAACTGAGTATGATGTTTATTAGTGAAAGAAACAGTAGTTGATCATATAAGACTAGCACTAGGAAGACAAGGCTGATCAACCCTCAAATCTTTCCTTGCTAAGAACAAGCTGAAAGTACAAAAATGGCACTTTTGTTTAAAATGTTCTTACAATTGCATGTGAATTTTTTTTTCCCTTAAAACTATATGTGAATTCAATTCAGATAAAAGGATTGATGTGAACTTGATCAATGTTGAACAGAAAGAACCCAAACATTTTCCAATGAAGATACTTGATCTTTGAATACCCATGATTAAGATGAAAAAGAATTACCAAAAGAGAAAAGAATATTTGAGTTTTATTTAATACCAACATTAAAAGAAAAGCACGGACATTGTAAAGGATCATTAGGATTTCGGTGTACAGGGAGTCAGAACGAAGAAAAACTGACAAAAAGTAAGAAAACGGGAAGGGCCAAATCACAGAGGGAGAGAAACAGCTGCACAGGTCAATAGTCTTACAGTTGGGAAGAATTTTGAGAAGCTTTGAGGGAAAAGGAGAACAACTGAAGGAATTTGACTGCTGTGATAGGCGAAAATTACCCTTGAAGGCACGGTAAAGTTGAGCAGCGTCGTCCCTGGGAGAGAAAGGAATTGGAGGGACGACCAAAGTTGACATCTTTTCTTTTCTTTTCTCCTCTCGTTCCCGGTGGAAGATGGCACGCTTCTCTCCTTGTCTCCGAATTTTTCTTTGTTCCTTCGAAGGCAGAGACAGGGATAGAAGAGAGAGACACGGAGCGAGACAAATCAGGGAGCAGTTACATGTGCTCCTGCGTATGTGGCGTGGTGGCGTTGGGATTGATGAAAATCTCTCACAGTTTAATTAATTAATTCTTACGCTTAAATTAAAAGCTGTTATCAGTAAAAGAAACTGCTAATAAATTAAGCTGTGGTTTTACTTTTTTGCTTTCAGATGTGATTATCTAGCTAAATTATTCCGATACACATTTTTACTACTTTGTCGGACGTTGACTTAATGACAACTTAAAAGAAAAAAAAAAAGTCAATTGCCAGATAAGTCGATGAAGTTTATTCAACCTTTTTCTAGTTTTTTTTTTTAAGTGAAATTCAGAAACTATGAAGAGAATAAGCTAGGGTAGGAGATGCTGCCAAAGCATGAGGTAAAGCTACACTCTCAAGAAACTATGACCAACGAGTAGCGGAAAAATGCTTCTAGGCTGCTTAGCATATGCTAAATCAATTGAGACATATGTAAGCTAAAAGTCAATAATTCTTAGTGCTTGCAGGAGTTAAGCACAATCCAATAGAATAATAACATAATATAGCTCGTGATGAAATGTAACCTAGCTTACTCTGAGCAAACCTCAAAGTTCTGCTTTTAAAGGAGAAAAGCATTGTGGAATAATAATTCCATGTTGAAATATTGGAGAGGTATTAATTTTCATTCAAAGTTAGGTCACTGCCCCGCTACCACTTAATAGGCGTCAGGCACAATTAATGAAAAAAAATTCTGAGCAATAATTTAGTTTATAGAGTTTGCTGGACCCCAAGTGTGGGAGAGAGGATTAGGGGGGTTGAAGAAAAGTAAGAATTGTTGTATTTGACAGTCTCTAGAAATGCCTATTTGTTGAATAAAGTCATCTCTCTTTGAAATTATTGACTAGACATGGAATTGAGCAATGCATAATACACATTCATAGTTGCCTAACCAAATAATCTAAAGTGTTGAGACTAAGAAGATGGACTAATCACTTTGCCACTTAAGTTGTCCAGCAAGCATTAAGGATAACTAACTCCCAAAGGACAAAAAACTGAGTGTTGATGGTCTGGTGCAGAAATTATCTTTACTTCTTGAGATCCTAGACACTCCCAAAATAAGTGTATTATAGTTTCAACTGCCAACTTGTATCATGAATAAAGAGAATTTGACAGGCTTCCATGAGTTGCTAAGTTCATTGTTGTTGGAAGAGCATTAAACAAGCATTTCCAAAAGAAAACTTTGAATTATTAGGGGATACCATGGCCCATATCTTATTTAGGATATTTGAAAAGTCCGGGTGTGGTGAGGTACCATTAGGTTACCTGCTGAGTTGAGAAGCGCAGTAGATTTTTTGCGAAGCTCTAAGTTATGCCCATACATTCTGGTATAGGAACCTAAGGAATTTACTAGCCAAATAATTAAGAGTCAATCTATTTTAACTTATGTTAACTTAATGTAAAATGATTTATTTTTATTTTTATATCATTTTCATCTTGAACTAATTTCACTTAAAAACTAATATTATGTAAATTCCCATTTGAAAGTAAATTTTCACGATGTTATTAAATTTTTATGAATTTTTATTTTTTAATACTTAAAGCAAGAAAAATTCATTAAAAAAATTTAGTAAGATAATAAAAATTATATTTTTAATGAATTATTGCACCTACATAATATTATCTTTTAAATAAAATTAAATTCCTATTAAAAAGATGTAAAAATAAAAATAAGATATCTTAGATTAAGTTAAAACAAGTTAGCTCTAAATCCTGATTCTCAAAATTTAATGAAGATAATAGTTTGAGGATTTGTTCCACGATTGGCTAGGGAAACAACTGGTCTAGAATGGAGATATGCTATGTATTATTCTCATGATCAAACAAATCAAATACCTATAGGTTAGTAGTGGGAGCTAATGATAGAGGGTGGCGTTTGGTGGGGAAAAATAGAGAGGTTTTGCCAGGCTGTGGGAACTTTTTTTTAACACTTTACAAAAATTCTATTGATATAACCAATGCATTTCCATATCATGTTTTCCTTAACACATTAAGTGATTTTCAAATATACATTATCCACTTTTCATTAACATATCTAACACTTTCATTTTATATTAACATCTTTTTAAAGCTTTTTTCATTATATATTAACACTTCTCATACTTCTAATATTTTCAAGGCTTTTTAGGTCAAACCGGGGGAAAAATTTGAAGAGAAGCATGAATATAAAAACGGGTTATTTAGTTTTATCCACTTTTTATTAACAGATGTTATATTTTCAATTTACATATCTCATTGTTTTCACACATATCTCATAAATAGCTCTAAATAACATTATACGTTACTGAGTTTCATGTTATTATTATTTTCATTAAAAGAGATAATTACAATCTACCTCCTCAGATATAGGAGAAATTACACTTTTTTCTCTTGTTTCAGAAATATACACTTTGCCTCCCGCCTTTTTAATACAGTCCAATAGCAACTTTTAAAATCTTAATTTAGGCATTATGATACTCATCTTCCAATAATTTTAATCTGTATGGTATTTTTTTTACAGTTAATAGACATTTTAAATTATTAATTTTTTCTTTCTATATTTCTTTTAGTTTTTTAAAAAGTATTTGTTAAATGTCAATTAATTATAAAAATATACTATATAAATTGAAATTACTTGAAGATGATAATCATACAATCTAAATTAAGGGCCAATTTGTTTGAGCTAAAGTCAACTAACTTTTTTTAACTTTTACATCTTTTTTATGTGAAACCAATTTTATTTGAAAGCCAATGTTATGTAGATACAATAATCAATTTGAAAGTAAATTTTTAGGATGTTGTTAAATTTTTATGAATTTTTCTTTTTTAAAGCTTGAAACTAGAAAAATTCATAAAAATTTAGAAAGATTATAAAATATGTATTTTCAATTGATTATTGTAACTACATAATATTGGCTTTTAATTAAAATTAGTTTCAAGTAAAAAGATGTAAAAATAAAAATAAGTCATTTTGTAGTCAATTGACTAAAGTTGAAACAAATTGGGTGTAAGATTTTAGGAGTTTCTATTGGACTGTATTAAAAAGGAAGGGTTAAAGTGTATATTTTTTAAACAGAAGTAGGCAAAGTGTAATTTTACCTAAATATCAGGAGACAAATTGTAAATAAACCTAATTAAAAACTTAAAACCGTTAACTCCTTTAGTCATAAACAATTTGTGTTTTGAAGTCATTCCTAAAATTTTTGTTTATGAAGGAAAATGCTAACATGACCATTTAATTCGTTATCTCTTAGTGATTGAATTGACACTTGTCAAACTTTAGTGATTTACCTGAAAATTCTGTTAAAGTTTAGGCAATTTTTAATTTTCAAAAAATACGGGAACTAATTCCAAAAAAAGTTTAGGCCGAGATTGTGATTTCTAAAAACTTAGGAACACTATGGTATTCTTCCAAATTTTGAAATGAAATACTTTTGAAATTATAAGGACAAGATTAAGTTGTCAAAAGTTAGGTGCAACATTAAAGTTTGGAAAGTAACTGTTTAGTCACTAGAGATGTGGCATTAAGTGCAACATCAGCATTTTCTATAAAAAAACAATAGTATTAGGATTGGTTTGGTGAAATTCAAAATGTTTAAGACTAACGGAGTTGACGATTTTGAATCTTAGGATGTATTTGACAAATTTAGAACTGATTTGGAAATGCACATTCCCCTAAACAGTTTCACAACCCGACAATTTTACAAACCAAAGAAATAATAATAATAAAATAAAATGAGAAACAAAAATAAAAGTCCTAATTCTTACCAAGAATCAGAAGGAAAATTGAGCAGATCAAACCCTCCTGCACGGGCTTATTTTACTGTGCTAAATTGTTCTTGCTGCCATGAACCGTGATCTAGATTGGTGATATTTTACTGTGCATTCGAATTTTGTTGGAACTTCACCAAATCTCAAAGAGAATCAAATCAGAGAAACAATTGAGACTGGTCCTAGACGAAGAAGGTTGTGAAATCGAAAGAGACACAAATGCTGCAAATGAGTAGGTGGAATTGGCGGATGCGTTAGACAGTGATGCCGCGAGGTGGCTGAGAGATCGAGAGAGACGGCATCGGCGAGGAGAAGACAGTGAGCGTGGTGACTAGTGCAGCCTGAAAATAACAAAAATAAGGTGAAAACAAACATCATATCCACTATGGACATATTTCCACCGGATTGAATTTGAAGTCCGGCGTCCATTTTGTTGTGGAAGATTAGTCGATGCTTGAAAACCCAAACTCAGACACACTTCAGTTACAGCTCAAAAAAGCTTGCCACGTTTCAGTTATTAAAATAGAGTCCCACTCCTTTCTTCAGCCGTTCCTCCGACCAAAACTCAATTCGCCGCACATTCGCCTCGTCCGATGCTGACCACTTTCAACTTCACACGTGTCGCTTTCCTTTGCGCCACGCAACCGCAATCCTTGTCAGAATCGTCCCGTAATCTCCAGAAGTTCCAGAACCGCAACTCTAACCGATTAGAACGAAGCTTTCGCGATAATTAACGTTTCCTCCGATGTTTTAGCTCTCCAGGGCAACCCATCCAACACAACAAAAGCGAAAGCCAAACCGGATTTCTATTTGCTGCTTCTTGACAGGGGTTAACGATCACATCCAAAACACCTATCTCTTTGAGCTGCAGCCAAAAAAATTTCCAGTCTCTTTTGTCCTGTTTTCCGATAAATTTCAGAACTTGGAAACTCCAATTTCATCGATCTTCCAAAACCCGGGGGGTTCTTTAAAAATTCACAATTTTGCTTCTGTTTTAGGATTTGTTCATCAAGCAAGGCAAATTTGCGGTCGAAAATAAAGTTTCGAGCCCTCGTTTCGGGATTTTGTCTGACTAGGGACGACGGTAACAAAACCCCAATTGAAAAATTTCTCTGGTTCGACCTCTGCTCCCTTCGAATTTCTTTAGCGTCGTCGGAAAATGGCGATCGAATTGTCTTCCAGATCAAACGGCGCTACATCTCTGATGCTGACCTCTGGGGCAAGCGGTCGGATAAGCGCTCTGTTCTCATGGCAGGCGCTGAGAAGTCTTCTGATGTTGGTGAACACGGTTCTCCTTATGCTCCTTATTCCATTTAGGAGGAGCCTGCGATCAGTGACGCTGAGCTCCTCAGAGAAGGCAGGGAAGGAGGAGTGTGTCCGTAAGGGGGCGGTGGTGCGGGTGCCGGCAGCAATGGTGCCGCGACGGAATGCAGTCGTAGCGGTTGACCAGGAGGTGGCGGCTCGGCGGGCGCTGGCCATTCGGAGGGTGTTGCAAGATGATGACAGAAAGGAAACCGTCCGGGAATTTTCCTTCTTTGGCACGGCGAGAGGCGACACCCTGTTCACGCAGTCTTGGACCCCGGTTTCCGTCAATGTCAGGTGAGTTTAAAATATAGTAGTATCTCACTTTCAGGAAACTGTTAATCTGACTGTTATCATTAATTAATTAACTAATTCATTAATGGATTAGGTTTATATGGTTGATATCTTTATGAATTAATTGGTGTTGACCTTCTCAATTCAGGAAATGGGATTTGGATTGTTATTTCTTGCCTTCGCCTGTGAGGCCTTCTCAAGTTCGTGGCCTTTATTCGGCTTGCTGAAAATGGCCCGTTAGAATGTTAATGGCTTTCTTGTGACTCTCTAAAAAAAATCACCAACCAAAACACACAAAAAAAAGAAAAAAAACTAGTTACAATTCAACGAGATAGACGTTTGAAAGGTCTGAACTATCGTTGTAATACCTCCAAAGGAAGTTGCTCTGGGACAAATGAATTAGGATAGACTTTTTCGTTCTTATCATTTATCAGAATAATATGGTCGGGGCTCAGGACCATCAGCGACCATGTACTTTATTATCTGGTCCTTCTCTCTGCACTTTTTCTGAGATGTTGATCCCCGGGCACGCTTTTCTTGAACTTGTAAATCATTTCAAGTAATGCATACCATTTTAGCCTCTAATCATGTTTAAGCAAGCAAGGCCAATTTTGAAGGAACAGATAATGATCATAAATGTGATCAAATTAGAACCAAATAGAAAGCAGACTAAGTGGATGCAGCTGTTTTTGACTTACTGTTTCTCTTTGGGACTGAATTACTAATATTGTAAAGCAAGGGTGCATTGTATTGTTAACGTAACTCATACTGCTAGAAGCTGTAGAGTTTCAACCAGGAGGATTTAATGGATTATTTCGCTTCATTCACTTTTGGTCTGATCCTGTGTGAGATGGAGTTATTAGTCTTGGCAAATCGAATGATAGTAGACAGTTTGGTGGGCTATTTGTAATCTCATTTGTTTTTCTGCAAACAGCCTCTTTAACTATTAGCATATCATATGCAATTAAGACCAGTTGATGGTTTTAGTATTATTCTGTTCTTTTCGTAAGATATACTGCAGTTTTGTCTGTTCAAGTTTGTCCAGTCCTACTTTACGCATTTCCATATTAATATGGCTCTCTCTGCTTTTTCAGGGGAGTGGTAGTTCTTATGCATGGCCTGAATGAACATAGGTATATCTTTTAGAGTGACCGACTCTAAGTTCATGTTCATCTGATATATTACAATATTTTCTTTCCTCATCCTATTTATTTCGTCAACAACAGTGGAAGATACAGTGATTTTGCAAAGCAGCTCAATGCTAATGGATTCAAGGTTTATGGAATGGACTGGATTGGTAAGTTGAATGTTGCTTTTGTACTCCTATCAATAGGTTGCCTTATGATCAACACTCAGTTCGTTTTAACTTAAGTCAATTTACTCCAAAATGACTTATTTTTATTCTTATGTCTTTTTTACCTGGAACTAATTATTATTAAAAGCCAATATTATGTAGCTGCAATAATCCATTGAAAATACAATTTTTGTAATCTTACTAAATTTTTATGATTTTTTCTAGTTTAAGGCATTAAAAAAAGAAAAATTCATAAAAATTTAACAAAATCATGAAAATTTACTTTCAAATGGATTATTGCATCTATATAATATTGGCTTTCAAATGAAATTTGTTTCAGGCAAAAAAGATGTAAAATTAAAAATAAATCAATTAACTTAAGTTAAAATGAATTTACAAATAGAACTTTTCGGGTTCCTCTTGCTTGTCATTGCATTTGGTGGTTATCAATGTTAGAAAGTCAAATCTGTAAATACTTGTTTTCCTTATGTATTCCTTGATTTTAGAATAGCCAAATTGTAGTAGCAGTAGAAGCTAGCTAGCTGTATGTATATTCCCTCTCAAACATCAATGAAAACCATCCCAACAAACTCTCTTTCTTTGATCGTTTCATGGTATCAGAGTAGGACTAAGATCCTCGCTCATTTTTTTTTTTTCACTGCACTCTACTCTCTCATTTGCATCTCTTTTCCTCTCTCCCTCTCTCCAGATCTGATTTCATCTTCATCCATCTATCTCACTACTGCAATAGTCATGGCAATAGTTGTGACAATGTCAATACTGTCAAATCCCTTGCAAGAGCTAAAAACTTCAAGAAAGAAGTTTCTGTATTTTTTGTTTCATTCGGCTATTTGCAAGAAGTTAGAACTCTACTATGTGTCATCAGAGATAGGAAAGTCCTTGTTTGTGGCAGGGGAATAATCTGGCAGCTAGGCCTGGAATCCAATTATAACATATCATGCATTTGTTGCATGTTATGACAGATGGAATGTGTCAAATAGTCATTTTATCAGGAAATCATTTAAAAAGATTATATATTGGTAATTTTGCATACCTTAGATTTACATTCTTCAACATGCACCTATATCTGGATGTCGCAGGGCTTAGTGTGGGAAGCCCATTGATGAGAGTAGCATGTGAAGCCCATCTGTATACGTAAGTTTATTTTCAAAAGCTTTGTGATAACTAAGATCTTGAGAGGAACCATCTTATACAGATGTAGAAAATTAGAGATGGTGCATAAAGTTTTTATCATAGTATCCCCCCTACCCCCCCGGAAAAAAAAAATGATTCCGTCTGTGCCTTGTCTCGTAAAAGATGTTCATGGCCTGGCATTAATCTGGGATGGATGTTGCATTTTGACGGCTGCAAATAAATTGACAAATATGTTAAAGACTTTAAGAGCCTTAACATTCATCACTGATTATGAATTCTCTGACACTTACTTACACTGTCTACCTGATAAGTTTTTTGACTGGTATCTTTATTCATCTGTATTCTCTTCTTTTTCTTGGCAAACGGTGAGCGTAGTCCTAGCTATCGTTGTATTTTTTCTGATTAAAATTGATTTTCTTCTTTATTTTCTGTAGGGCATGGTGGAAGCGATGGTCTACATGCATATGTACATTCTCTTGACTATGCTGTCGCTGATCTGGTATGTTTTGTTGTTGATAAAGTGCAGAGAAATCATATGTTTTGCTTCAGCTGAAATTTTTTTTCACAGTTTTGGTCCTACGTTTTCAGAAATCATTCCTCGAGAAGGTCTTAGCTGAGAACCCTGGGCTTCCATGCTTCTGCTTTGGGCACTCAACTGGTGGAGCTATCATCCTGAAAGTAAGATTTTGATGCTTTTCATGGAAAACTGAAAGCTACGTGCATTGTATTTTTCTCCTTGTCTCAATTTCTGTTGTTGAGTAACTTGTTATATGTACTTGGATTGTCGGGCAGAGTTTTTCACTTTCCATAAATTCATATGCAGGCAATGCTTGATCCAAAGGTTGAAGCCCGCGTTGCAGGTGTAGTCCTAACTTCACCAGCAGTAGGTGTTCAACCATCCCATCCAATCTTTGCGGTAACAATCTGCTTTAGTCATAGTATATATTGTACTAAATCGCATTTTCCACATGATGTATGTGCATAATTTGAGCTGATGTTTGTGGTTCAAGTAAATGTCACTGTTTTAATACTAATGAAGATAAAGTGAAAGCTGAGGCAACACAATTTATCTTAGTGCCTAAACAATTGCAAGTGATAAGTAGTATGAATTGATCTCCTGAATTCCTCTGTTTCTGTTAGGTGCTTGCCCCCATTGTGGCATTTCTGTTGCCAAGGTTCCAAATCAGTGCTGCAAATAAGAAGGGCACGAAAGTATCTCGTGATCCAGAGGCTCTAATAGCCAAGTATTCAGACCCACTAGTCTATACTGGAGCAATCCGGGTGAGAACTGGGTACGAGATTCTACGAATCACATCATACTTGCAGCAGCACATGCACAGATTGAAAGTTCCATTCTTTGTTCTCCATGGCACTGCTGACTTAGTAACTGACCCGGAGGCCTCTGATAAATTGTACAAGGAGGCCTCCTCCAGCGACAAAACCATTAAGCTATTAGACGGGTTCTTGCATGATCTCCTGTTTGAACCAGAACGAGAGGATATTGTTAGTGATATAATTCAATGGCTAAGATGCAGAGCACCGTAGGAGTTCTATTGCAGAGAACCGAGGGCGAGCAGAAGGCCAAGGTATAAACCTACCAGCTGGCTGACCCCTGATTTTACTGAGCATCTTTTTTACTCATTGTTGCTCAAATTGCGTATGTTTCATGATGGAAACACTGGCAGATTGATCTTCGATCGATTAACAACGTTCCACGGACACGGGTGGGGAATGTGTTATATGTATGTTGCTTAGCAGGAAATTTTGATTTCTGCTTTTCAATGTCCTTCATCACCGTCTGATCGACATTTCAAGCTAAGGTTTTGTTAGTTATTTGGGGCTCTCATCGTTTGTTGCTTCCAAGTTGTCTCTACAACTACATAGCGCACAATCATACTTTTGTGCTATAGCACGGTACTTCAATATCGATTTAATATATGCGATAACATTTTAATATTCTGTCTATCCCAAGTTTGACACTATATAGACATTTATACATAATTGGTTATACGTATTTTGGGAAGGGGAGGGAGCCGACAGGCCTCAAATTTGGGTAGAGAAAGGATGAGCTAATATCCCCCCACCATGCCAAAGGTTTAGGGATAATTCACCAACAGTCTCAATATTTTGAAGGGAAAGTTACAAAAAACCCCCTGTGGTTTGGTCAAACCTACAGTTTGCCCCTCTATTTTGAGAAACTTACACTTTGCCTCTTATATTTTTTATGCTGACCGATAACAACTTCTGAAACTGTATTTAAACTGTATGGTAATAATGCTCTAGTAATTTCAAGATTTTTAATATTTTTTTCACAGCAAACCGACCTTTAAAAAATAATGATATATAATTACAGGTGGAAAAATATATTTACAGAAAGGAAAAACTGATAGTTTAAAATATCTATTAGCTATAAAAAAATACTGGATAGATTAAGATTACTGGAAGATGATTATCGTAGAGTTTAAATACAGTTTTAGAAGTTGTTATCAGACAGTATAAAAAATATAGGAGGCAAAGTGTAGGTTTCTCAAAATAGAGGGGGCAAACTGTAGGTTTGATCAAACCACAGGGGAGTTTTTGTAACTTTCCCTATTTTGAATTGTTGTTCCTACACCATAAAAATATTAAAAAATTTATAAATAATAAAATATAAAATTTGGAATAAATATTTAGTTTCACCAGCAGCATGAAAATAAATAATTTTTTGATATAAAATTAGTAAATAATAAAGTATAAAATAGGTAAGGGATAGGAAAAATATCACTCATATATCAATAATAAGTTGAGTTGAGTCATGAGTTGACCCGCTCTTTTTTGGACGGTTCATGTCATATTGATTCAGCATCTTCATTCATGTTACATTCAAAATAAAACAGCCAAACCATTTTATTATAGCTTCACACACAAATGCACTGTTATGAAGTAAAGCTCTAAATACACATTTCTTTACCCAATATTTTAGATAAAATATTTTTCAAATAACAAAGAACACACATGAGAGAGTGAGAGAGGGGCGAGAGAATACATAGCAAAGACCAACATAAATAACATACATATAGGAACGGTGGAAGCAAACCGCTAGAGCTAAAATTAATTATCCTAACCGGCCTGCCTCCTATTTAACCCAAACAGCTAGCTTTCTATATTAAATAGGAGATAACATTTTCTTTTTAATGAAATAAACGTTCTAATCATTGAAATCCCAAGAAATATTTTTAAAAAATTATTTTTATTAAAATAATCTCCAACAATTTATTCTCCATTTTAATAAAAAACCAAACTAATATGTATTTGTATAAAGATAGTTTATTATATATAATAAAGGCAATGATATCTTAAACTTTTACTTAGTGAGTTGGCTTCTTTGTTCCATAACTAATAGTGATACTACCTTGAACTATGGTTATTTGTGGATATAAGTTTATGTAACACACATAATAAATTAGATGTCTATTGAGCTTATAAGCCTGTACTATTAATGGTTATGTGCATATCTTGAATTTTTTTATGAGCTATTTTAAGAATAGCCCAAAGAGCGACCTCACCTCGACACTTATATAGGTGAAAATTTGCCAATAGTGCGTATGTGACTCTGATACCCCACTCATAAAGAACTACGGATTTTCATTAAAAGCAAATGTTCAATCCTCAATCGTTACAGGGTAGATGTATTTACACCATAAGGATGAGGGTGAGAAATAAATCTCTAAAATGATGCATTTCTCAATGACTTATCTATTATTCGTTTTCCTCATTCAAAACCCAAGTCTCAGAATCTCTGATTTTTTTATTGGGTATCCTTATAAAAAGCTTCATTCAATTAGGGCTTAACTCATTACTTTCGATGTAACCCTTTTAACTTTTGACTTTGATAAAAAATTTTACAAAATGGCAAAGGTTAGGGTGTAACTTAACCACATGCCATAAGTTGCTAGCAATGATATTCATATTTGTAGGTAATGGTGAGCATTGAGCTCAAATTTCAATTGCCACAATTTTTATTTTCAATCAACCTACATCATGTGGCTAATAAGTTTGTGATATATTTGAATTTATGTTTCCATCTCATGGAGTTTTAAATATGCTTCAATGATAATGCACACTTTCATGATTTCTTATCTTATGAGATATTTAAAAATGCTTCAATGAGTATGCACACATGTGAACTAAGGTCCATCTTATTTTGCATGTTTGTTTGGGTCAATGTGCATTTCTCAAATAGCATAACTAAGGGTTTGTCTTTTCCCTTTTGTATTTCCTTCGGGTCGTGTGCATTTATCAATTGAGCATGAATAATGGGGGTTCATCTTTTCTTCTTTTTATATTTTCTTCACGTTTATTTGGGACATAACTATGTCATGTACGACAACTCTTTCTGTGGTCTTTGTGCCTTGTGAGACTATGCCATAAATGCAACTTATATATACTATAATATCTCACAATAGCATTTCATGATCACCTCATTATTCTATAACCGTCACATTGATGCCTTGATTTAAACTCATATTGAAATCTAAATCTTTAACAAATATTTTCCCAAAAATTTTTCTTCTAAGGCACCAAATTTCAAGTCCTAACAACTTGAATCCAAGGCAACAAGCTTTGATTCCCACAATTGAAATCCAAGGCAAAAATTTTTTGCGTCTCAAAGAGACTTATTTTCATTTCCCAAGTACAAGGTAACAAATTATTCTTTTCAGAAAATAGAATTTCCCCAGCCACATAAGGCACCAAATACAAATCGAAAATGAGAAGATTTCAACTCCCTTTTTCCTTTCACCTTTTCCACACTTAAAAGAAAAAAAAAATTCTCCTCTTTAAAAAAGTCATTGGTGGCACCAAGAATGTTTCTCACAATTTTTTTTTTCAAAAAATTTGGAATTCCAATTTTATAAATTCATCAATCACAACTTTTACAACTTTTTTTCAAAAATTATTAACCTAAAAAAATGTATTTTGAGAAACTTTTCCATCAATCAAGTATGCCATTTTTTTTTCAATCTTCTTCTACCAAAAGCAAAATTTATCTCATTTTTTTTTCAACAAAACCTAGTAAAATAGAATTTGCAAAATTTTCCTCCACCAACTAAAGGCTATAAAAACATTGGTGATAAACCATAAAAAGCACTTTGGTATATATTTTCCATCCTGACCAAACATGACGTTAAAAATTCAAAGGAGGCACTGTATAGTAAACAATTTTTTCCCCTCAAGCATATATAATAATACTCATATAACACTTTCAACAACTTCCATCAACCAAAAGCATAAGAAACCATGAGCCATTTTTTGAGGAAAAAAAAACAATTTGATAAAAGTTTCAAATTCTTCCTAAATTATGTAACTCTTGTGGTCAACCACGAAAGCCAAAGTCATAGAGATACTAGTATCCTAAATAATTTGTTCTACCATGTTGCAAGTGTGATCATGAGCCAAATCCAAAATTCAATGTAAAAAAGTTCTGATCTTTTGGAAATATACGAAACTTTAAATTGTTTTTACAAAAGAAGGTTATCAAATAAGTTAGAGAAAATCAATTCTAGAAAGCAAGAATTAGCTTTTACCAAAGTCACAAAAAATCCAAGCACACAATCACAAAATATTTACCAATAAAATAGGGAATTCTTCCCACGGCAAATGTACAAAAAGATAATTTAATTTTTCAAGTAATAAATAAAAAATAAATTTTTCATCAAAGACATTGCTCATGAAATCAATAACTTTTTTTTTTTTTGGGTGAACCGTGGTTGGAATAAAACAACAAATTTCAAGTCAAAGTTAAGTAATCCATAGAACATTTTTTTAACTCGAAACGACTCCTCTTCACCAACCAGAAAAGGCAACTAAGTGAAATCAACACTATATTTCACCAAGAATAAAAATTTTATCATGTCAAAATTTTCAAAAATTGTTGTTCCTACACCATAAAAATATTTTTAAAAAATTAAAAATAATAAATATAAAATTTAGAACTAATATTTGGTCTCACCCGTGGCATGAAAATAGATGATTTTTTGATATACAATTAGCAAATAATAAAGAGTAAAATAGGTAAGGGATAAAAAAGATATCACCTATATATATCAATAATAAGTTAAGTTGGGTCGTGGGCCTATCTACTATCTTTTAAATATTTCATATTATATTGATGCATCAGTCTCAATTATGTCACACTCAAGATAAAACAACCAAACAATTTTGTTGTAGTTCCACACACATGTATTGTTGTATAATAAAACTCTGCCTACACCTTTCTTTACCCGATACTTAAGATAAAATATTTTTTAAACCATAAAAAACAGAAAGTATGGAGAGAGTGAGAGGGGGCCGAGAGAATACATTGCAAAAACCAACATAAACAACAAATATATAGGAACGGTGGAAGTAAACCGCTGGACGTAAAATTAATTATCCCAAACGGCTAACCTCCTATTTAACCCAAATGACTAGCTTTCTATATTAACTAGGAGAGAACATTTCCTTTTTAATAAAATAAACGTTCTAATCATTGAAATCCCAAATGGCTAAAAAACAATAATTGTAGAAATAATTTTTCAAAATTATTTTTATTGAAATAATCTCCAACTGTATATAAATTTCTTCTCACTATCACAAACTATCTTTATTATTCATGTTTTTCATCAATTTCCCAATTAGTTTTATGCTCGTCCCACGGATAGAAAATTATCAAATATAAATTATTTAATAAAAATTGTTAAAAATACATTATCTTAGATTAGTTAATTGATGGCAAAAAATAATATTATATTGTATTTTAGTAAAATAAATGAATTTGAATTATTTTAATAAACTTAAGGATTTAAATGAATATTTGATCAAAATCTAGGACTTCTAGTATAGCTCTTTTAAAATCAATAGAAAAAATGCTTAGAAAGTATAGATAGATCTTAGTACAACGAATTTAATATTTCAAAATTTTAGAATTTAATTTCAGTTAGTCGTGATATGTGTATAGTTATGTCGTTTTTTTCCCATCTTATATGATAACTTTTATTTCCTATTATAATGATAAATCCTAAAAACAATAAATTTATATCATTGATTTGTAAAATGCCTTTTGGTTCACTCTTAATTGTAATGAAATTATTTTATTAAAAAGATAATAAAACTACTTAGGAAGTACTCTTTTCTTAAACTAACATTAGTTGAGAATGAGAAATATTTGTTAATGATTACTATGGCTAGAAAAATAAGCTCCTCATTGCTACATTAAATCTATTTATGGTATCCAACATTTTTTGTTAATTTAATTAAGATAGATAACATAAGTTATTAATATTAGTAAAAAAATACAAATTAGGTTAGTTATATAACATCAAACTCACTGAAAGTTGCCAATGATATTCTGGGATCAAATTGTGACTTGTTTGATAACTTTTACAAGGAATAAAAACATAAAATCAAACTCACTGAATATTGTCAAAATGTTAAGGATTATTGTTAAAACAAAATATATCAAGTTCTCAAAAGAAATTTTTAAAGGCTACTGGAAGCAACAAAAGCCACTTCGGTAGCATTTTTTTATCTAGAAGGACATGCTTAAGATTAACCTTACTTTTTCTTTTATTTTTTCAATAAACACAAACATATTTATAAGCAGGTAAAATATTTAGGAGTATTTGTGAAGAAAAGGAGGTGAAATGTCTATTTCTAAGAACATGAAAGATGACAAATTATATTTGACATTTTTTGATATTTTGCTTTTTAGAGCAAGGTGGAGATATATGTTGAATCCAGGGCTGAGGCAGAGATAGTGTCTTGCGAGTTAAAATATGTTGAAGGAACAACCTTACTTTTTACCCCAATAAGGTCAATTTGTCCATGAAAAGTTCGTAGCCATTAAATTTTACTCTCAATTTTCATCCCTATTGGCACTTTTACCGTAATCTTTGAATTCTAAAAACCTACTTTTTTTTACCTTACTGTATTCATAATTTTTTACATCAATTTTAGCTTTTTCCTCTCCTTTCAAATGCAAAAAGAAAAAGAAAAATCATTCCACTTACTGATGCTGAAAAATGTAGAAAGAATGAGTAAATTTTCAAAGTTGAGAGATAAAATCGAAATATTAATTGGGAAAGAATGTAATATACCATGAAAATTGATATGAATTTTTTAAATAAATTAACTAATGAAGGGCAAACGTTCTTTTTTATTTAAAAACACCAAAGGGTCTTTTTATGTCTCAGTATATCTGGGAAAATGATCAAATGTTATGGAATAAAATAAAGAGTTATTTTAGAAAATCTAATATATTTGGAAAATGTAGTTATTTTTAGGTGATTGTAAATATTATATATTGATTCGATGTAAAAAAATAAAGGTTTTATTATAAGGTAGAGATTTATATTCCAATGTCCAAATTTTAATAATTATCCAAATTTTGAATTTGAGTTAATTATTTGAAACGTATTGTCGAATTCTTTTATTTTAGTGCCATAAAATTCACATTTATATTAATTGGTGTCTTTAGGATATTTTTACAAGGTACTTAATGATCTTAGTTTCCTAATTTTCTTAATTAATATATATCATTCAATCTGATTTGTGTAAAAAATATCTACATTTTTTGAATATTTGAACTATAATTGCAAATACAATATTTCTCTCTGCCATTTTCTCTTCCATCCTATTGGTCCCTTCTATTTTTTATTCTTCTTCTCATATTTTTTTCTTTTTCATTTTTTCCTTCTTCTTATTTCTAATGTACTATCCAAATTAATTAGAGCAACAACAATTTATAAGGAAAAAAAATTAAGCAATTCTCTTCAAAATTTAAGTTCTACATAAAAATATACCACGCTTGATGTTTGATGAAATTTAAAAAAAAATTTGAAAAATAGAAAGCAATGAAGATAAAATGGTCAAACTAAGATTGCACATTGGAGAAGGAAAATAAAATAATGATGAATTTATTGTAGCAAAAATTAAGAAAATATAATTAATTATAATAGAGAATACAAACAACAAAATTAATCATGATTTTCATGGACCTACATACAAACAAAAAAAAATCTCAATAAGCCATAATTAAATGATAAAGTAAGAAAAAATAAAGTTAAAAAAAATGCAAAAAAATTAAAGGAATTTGGTAAAATTTTGATTGATTACCGTTTACAACTAAAAAAAAAAAAGAATTAATAGTCTAATACAATATGAAAATATAGTTCAATTTTATTGTAATAATTTCTTATTTATAGAATTTTTTTACTTTTCGCCCAAAATTTTATAATTTTTTGTTTTGTTGCAATGACTTCTAAAGTTCATATCTTAGTTCTGGGAAGTCAAAATTATTTTTATGTTAATTATAATTTAAATCATTTCCCAAAGTTTATTATTCCATCTCTATTTTTTCCCCTTCTTTTTACTTTTAGGAATTCTAAACTTCCAAACTAAAATTGTTGATATAGTTGACATTAATTTTATAGCTGTTTTTATTACAACACTACAATATATTTAAAACTTAGCATTGTTTCTTTATATAATGTTGGTTCCTTTAATCTGGGGTTTGATAGTGATATTTGCGATCTTGGGACCAACATGGCATTGTTCTTTACAAGGAGATAATACATTATACACATGTGTGTATGTACACATAGTAACTCTAACTAACGGATTCTATTTCTCTTGTTCTCTCCATGTATGTATATAGATATATAACCTAGGGTCGTCGGCTCTAATTTTATTGTTTGCTAGCTGCCACTTCTCATTCTATTTTCTCAATTCTTTCTGTCACCGCTCATTTATTCTTCTTTTTACGATTTTCTCAACACAAAAGCATACAATCAGCATTTGCATCCTACAACTATCCAGCAACGCCGGTAGTACACGTTTAGAGGATGATAAGGCATATTGAAGCAACATTGAAGAAGGTTCAAAGGGACAAGCAATAGCCAATGAAGAAGATTAAGGGAAGACAAAGACAACGCTATTGATGGAGGAGATGCGGCAATGAAAAAATTTAGGAAAACAAAGGATCAAAATAGTTTAGGAAGTGAGTACAGTAGTGGTCCAGATATAGATTTCAGTGAAGAAACAAGGGGTACGTATCATTTTTTAAGATCCATGAAAAAACATCCACGATTTGTGTTTTATATTGCAAAATAACATGGAATTTGTATCTAAGTATGCTTGTGGGTTTTATTTGTATGTTCTAGGTTTATAAAAAACACAAATACATATATATATATTGTATGTATGTATGTATGTATGTATGTATGTATAGTTTTGAGGTTCATATGTATGTTTCTAGGGTTTATATGTATATTTCTGAATCTGTAAAAATAAAAATATCAATGTAAAATATATTAAACTGTAAGTAAAATGTATTAAACTGCATGGGATATATGATAAACTAAAAAGTGAATTGTATTAATTTGTGTGAGATATGTGTTAAATTAGAATTGAAACGTATTAAACCATGTGGTCTATGTATTAACTAGAAGTGAATTGTATTAAACTGTGTGAGATATGTATTACACTATGTGAAACGTATTAAACTGGAAGTTAAATTTATTAATTTGTGTGGCAAAACCATTACATTAGAAAATGACATTGCAACAAAAATAAAACCACCAACATCATCGTCACCACTAGTACCATAATCGACATCGCCATTGCCATCGCCATCAATAACAACTAGATGAGAAAATATATTAAAGTGGATGTGAAATGTATTAAACTATATGAGATATGTGTTAAACTGGAAGTGAATTGTATTAATCTGTGTGAGATGTTTATTAAAGTAAAAATCAAATGTATTAAACTATGTGAGATAAGTATTAAACTGAAAGTAAATTGTATTAAATTGTGTGGGTTATATATTAGATTGTATGTGAAACGTATTAAACTGAAAGTTAAATATATTAATCTGTATGACAAACCCATCACATGAGTACCAAACTCATCGCCACCACCAGTACAATAATTGACATCGTCATCACCATAACCAACAACGAAATTTGACCTTAGTTGGATATTTGTTCAAATCTAACAACATATTTTCCAAAACAATATGAACTCTTACAAGTATTATAATGGAGTGGAGAAAAAAAAATGAGTACAAAAAGAAATACCGAAGACAGAGAGAATAAGAGAATAAGGAATTGTATTATATGGTTAAACTATGTGAGATATGTGTTAATTTGAAAGTAATCAAATTGTATTAAACTGTGCGAACTATATATTAGTCTATACATAAAACGTATTAAATTGAAAGTGACATGTATTAATCTAAGTGGCAAAACCATCACACGAGAAAATGACATAATATACAAAATAAATTTCTATTATACAAAATTAAATATTTATAAAATTATTTTAAATAATTACCATATTTATCAAATTATCTTTATTGTTTACTTTAGATTATTTTTCCAAACAAATTCAAATTCATAAAATTTTCATAATAAAACTATTAATGTTTGGACAATTGGGGAAAAAAAAGAGAAAGATAACATAAATCTGTTGAAACTCACGAAGGATAAAGAAAATGAAGACATGGAATTAAATAAATAAGGAAATGTTTAAAACTAAATTTCCATTGCTAAAAATTTTAAATACATCTAATATCTTAATTAGAATCCAATCAAATCTTCCACATTAGCAAATATAGCTACCATAAATGATCTAAACAAAAAGGAAACTTCCTTTCTTCTAACGGCATCAAGTCTGTGCATATACACATATGTGGGGTAAATTACACCCGCTACCCCCAACCTTTAATTATTATTTCATTTCTAACCCTAACCTTCACTTTACTCGTAGCGTATCCCTAACCTCAATAAATCGTTTCATTTTAGCTCCTTTTTGGACGGAAATAGTTATCTTGGATGGAAAAAGACACGTCACCAGATTACTATAGGGAAAAATACTTATTTTAACCATTGTAAAAATCCTTTTTCCCAAAAATGCCTTAAAACTTTTAAATCTAACAAAAAAACCTTAAAATTTCTCCGGCCAACTGTAGATTATGGGAATGGTGGGTTGTGAAAGATGATGAAGAAGAGGAACTGTAGATTATGCTCCTTCCATGGCCACCCATTGTCGTTACTCTGCTTTTACTCCATCCCAACCCAAAGGTTTATATGTCAAGAGCGGAAATTTCAAATCTTGCAGAAGATTCAAACCCATTCGGGAATCAGAGGAGTGGGAATCGGAGTTGTGGGAAGGCTTAAGAGGGGTTTTACCCAAGAGATAAAGGTTAACTGGGTCAAACGCAGAAGATCGGGGTCGGGTTGGCGGGTCGTCCTACGGGTTATCTTCGATTCCTCTCGTGGCGGCAACGGGTGCACAAGCAACTGCCTGGGCCTGGACGAGTGACGGCCTGGCGAGCTTCCGAATGCGTGCACGGGGAGCAATGGCGGTTGAGTTGTAAGTCTCTGTTCTTTTCAGTTTTTGTTCTTTCTTTCTCCAGAATCCCTAAAAATAAAGCTGCTCGTTTCTGATTATAACATTTTTTGTATCAGAGCATTGATCTTGGCACCATGGCTGACGGGACAAGGAATCAAGGACGGAAGAAATCTGTCGAAGATTTCATGGCTTTTGCTCGTGAGCAAGTTGATTAAAATCGATTTGAGATCAACTCGCTCAAAGAGATGGTGACTGGATTGGCTTTGATGATTCAAAATCAGAGTCAGTCGGGAGTTGCGAATGGAGTTACACCGACAAACTAGTCGCTGGGCCAGCAAAATCCTCCGGCAACGGCATCTACTACTGGAAATCTGAATTTCACTCGCCTATCCAGGATCAAGTTTCCTCACTTCAACGGAAACAACGTAGATGAGTGGCTCTTCAGGTGCAACCAATTTTTTTTTATCGATAATGTCGGTGAAATCGCTGAAATCAGGTCCATTCATTTGGAAGATGATGCATTACAATGGCACCAAAATTTTTTGAAGATCGGAGGATGCGGCGTGGCGAGAGACGAGGTGACGACGGCAATTGACAGGAATCTCTGGTGGTGGATCGGCGACGGGACAGCGTTGTAAGGAAGGATCAGGGGCGGCGGTAGTTAAGGGAGGAGCTTAACGTTATAGGGAAGGGTAGCCCGCATTAGGCAACTAAAGGGAAAAACCAGGGGGCGGCGAGGATAGGAGGTTAGTGTTTCAAGGAGGGAATCGGAAGAGGTATCTCGATGGCAGTGGGGAGAGGGAATCGGATGAGTGGGTGAGCGAATGGAGTACAAGGTTGTCGCAGGAGAGGGAGGAGAGGAAGGCTGAAGATGGAGCCGCCGGAGATGGCACCGTGGGGAAGGGAGAAGAGGGAGATTTGAAAATGTTATGGCTTTTTTTGGCAATGAAAATGTTTACAAGGGTTAAAACAAATATTTTCCCTTACAATCTTATGTTGAAGTGTCATTTTCCATCCAATATAACGGATTCCATCCAAAAAAGGTTTAAAATGGAACGTTTTAGCCACGTTAGGGAGGCGCAACGAACAAAATGAAGGTTGGGGTTAGAACAGAAACAAAATTAAAAGGTTGGGGGTAATGCGTGCAATTTACCCCACATATGTGCATTTCAGAATTCACCCTTTACAAGAACCTATCTTCTATAGTTATTTTTAAAAGTTGCAACAAAATTAAGGAAAATAACATAAATATTTAACCATTGATGAATCCAATATATTACCTAAAATAAGATTCAATTACTTTTCAAATAGTTGAAATTTTATTCATAAATAGTGTTAAGCTAATTATTAAAAAAAACACTCAAAAAAGGAAAAAAAAAAAGGTGGGGAGAAAGTCTCGAAGCTTGAATAATTAAAGTAAAATAGTTTACCTTTTGGTAGAAAAATAACAAAAGTTCATGTTGTATGGTCATCTTTTTTTAATAAGGTATACAATAGAGAAAAAGATTAATGTCAACTAAACAAAAAAGTTATACCTGTTATATTATAGGCAATTTTATAATAGGAATGCTATTGTTTCCAATAAACAAAGATGTAATAAAGGTACCTAATTAAGGCAAAAGTATTACATATTATCGTGTAGTTTCTAAACAAAATTTTGTATAGGTGGCAAAAAATCTAAAGGGAAACATTCAAATTGAAATACTTACGGTTAAATGATTTACCATTCAAATTAATTAATACAGTAATTAATTCTAAAATTTGCTACTCAAATTAATTTAATAAGGTAATCAATGCTTAAATTCGTCCTCTCGTTTAGCTTTAGTTAAAACTTAAAACACAAAATAATAGGTTAAACATCAACTTTTTTGGATTAAAACTCAAATCTGGGAAGAACATATATTGAATAGTTTTTGGATTATATTACACATTTAAGGGTAATTTTAAAATTTATAAAATAAAAATTGACATGGCGTTCGACCAGGCTTTAACAAAGTGTACAATTACTAAAATCTCTTTTGCTTCGACTTTATAATAATATAATAGATAATAGACTGATCCCATGTTAATTATAAGTCACATCGTATTATCGTTGCAGGGTAAGGCAGCCGGGTCTGATTGGTTGAATGTGAACTTTCTGTTGTACCACAAAAGAAATCCTGGACTTTAGGTCTTGATCAGTTAGTGGCAATTACTTTATAAGAAAGCCATTGGCTTTAATTCGTGGGTAAGGGTTGGAGCCCCCAACAGGGTCTCCACGCCCATCTGTTGGAGAATTTGTTCTTTCCCTTTGTCCCCTCTGCCTTGTAGCAGTCAATAACTGCAAAATTATACGTGAAAATTGAAAAGAAACTGCAATCCTAAATCTAGTTAGATTAGTACAAGACGTGCGTTAATGAAAGACTAGTACATGAGTGCTAATAGAGGAAAAAGTTAATAGTTGACTTTCCCCCTCGTTTTCTTATTTTTCTGGAACAAGTGGGATGCGTTGCTTTGCACCTCATTGTGCACCAACCAGGCTGATGGACGATTGAAAGCGGTGCCACCTGCAAAAAGACACATTAACAATTAGATATGAGGTATTTAGGATAGATGAGCTATCATAATACATTATATAATTCACCATATCGAAAAAATTGACTTTTTTTGTGTAAAAACGGAAAAAAGAAATTTCTAAAATAAAGAATACAGCAAAAAATGATCACGTATTATCTGAGTGAGTAGGCAGCTTTCTATAAGCACTTGAGGGTTGAGGCTGCGGGCATCTTAAAAATTATCAATATATCAAGAGATTTATTTATGATCTTATATTATTCTTAGCATTCAATTGGGGCTTTCATTGAGGTTCACGAGAATATGGATATATATATAATACTCAAAATTACAAATAAGAAGAGGAAAAGTAGGGAGGAAAGAAACTACCAATTGGTGAGCCATTATCACCTTGCATCTCGGGATCATTACCATCGAGCATTATTGAAATGAATTTAGAAGTCGTAAGGTGTGTTGAACGACTGGATAGAGAGTTAAAGCTGTATCAAATTTACTTGATAAAACTTGTAAAATTTGTGAGCAATCTGTCAATAATGTAATAAAATAAAAGTGATGATTAACTGCAAAAGATAAAGCTCCATAAATAGCTTGAAGTTCAACTTTGATTTCTAAATCAAAATGGATAAGTAAAGTTCCATGGCGAATCCAAGGAGGACCATCAAATCCATTTTATACCCAAGCAATAGTGCTTGGGCCTGACATTTGATGCCATGCCTCATTAGTTATTTATAAATTCGGCCGACGAGAAGGTTTAGATTCAAGTTGCCATCCCATGAAACACATAATCTAGGTGGGGATTGTGAAGCTCAATAGCCCATTTCCTGTGGAATTCCCTAGATAAAGGAAGCGAGAATATGGATATTAGTCATGGAATTAAACACCGTGCGGTAAATGTTACACGGTACAAATGTTTTTATATTTGATCATTTTTCACATGAAATATTGTAGTATACTGTGGTATTTAATATACCGGTAACTCTTTATGTATATTTTGTCAAAAAAAAATGCCAGTATACCACAAATACCGTGAGATACGTACTGTAGTATTTTATTTTTCATGGATATGTGTGAGATGTTCTTTTGGTCATTTTACATCAAAATATCATACATAAATATGCAAAATGGTAAAATATAATTAATACACATATTTTAACATAAATATTTACTTTTTTTTTTGGTCACTTTTTCTTTTACTTTTGCTTTCTTTTTCTTTGGGTATTAAAAAATATATTGTTATTATTAAAGCATTATTTTTTTTCTCTTGCATCAATAAATTAATTTTTTGCTGAGTAATATTTATTTTGCTCTATATATAACATTTTTTTTTTGTATAAACAAAATAGGCCAAAAATCCCTATTGCTCACTAAACTATACGCATTCGGACATTTTGTACCCTGAACTACCGAACGAACTAGATCGAACCCTTAACTTTGTAAACTCGAACAATTTAGTCCTTTAACTCATATTCAATCTCACGTGCCATGGATGGTGTCACTCACTTAATGGAGTAGCGTCACTTTGCCCTCCGCTGATCCTGACTGGGACCTGGTTGAAGCAGCGTACAACTCCATTTTCGACCTCTTCTCTTCCAACGGCCCCAATGCTCTACTTCTCGTGTGTTTTTTTTATGAGCCTTTTGTTTAGAAGTTGTTCGATAATCTCCTTGATTAGTGTGACCTCAGAGAAGCAAAATTGGTGGGGAAGTTTCTGTCGTTGATCTGGTCCCGTTCCAACGAACTATTTTTTTTCTAATTATTGTAGCTTTATCATATATTTTCCTCACTGATTAAATTTGATTCATCGACCGGTACATGGACAAAGCCGCATTTATGTAGCCATTTTCCTCAGTCAATAATTCCCCCATTGATGCGTGTTCAAAAACTGCTTTGTCCATGTACCAGTCAAATTCATTTGCCATTGATGAAATTTGATTCAATGACTTCTCTGCTTCTTTTTTAGGGCCTTGTTTGGAGGCCGGTGCCGATAAGAGCTTTCTCAGGAGACGTCTCTATCGGCTCCACCAGCAACAACACCAGTGCTCATTCCTTGGCTTTTCCTATGTAAGCTAGCATTTATCGGTTGATTGCACATTTGTTTTTCCTCGCTTCGAAAATTGAAGAGCTTCCTCACCCAAATCAGGTTTTTCTTCTCGAAACCCTGGTTTGTTTTCACAAACCCACTTGCTTTGCTCAATACAACCAGCCGTTATGGCTTTGCTTCACCGAGATCCTTGAGGAAGACGACAACATTACCGGTTATCTAATTTGCAGGATCTTGAAGTACTAGTTGACAGAACTTCTATCGAAGGAAGCCTTCAACTGGGCCCGCCTTTAAATACCCAGTTATTGTTGCTCCGTTGGGCAAGTGATGCCGCCCATGGCACGTGAGATCACGTGAGATTGAATATGAGTAAAAGGACTAAACTGTCCGAGTTTACAACGTTGAAGGTTCAATTTGGTCCGTTCGGTAGTTCAAGGTGCAAAGTGTTTGAGTGAGTATAGTTTGGGGGAGCAATAGGGATTTTGGCCAACAAAATATCATCTATCTTATATAATTTATTTATATTTGACAAATTGTGGTGAGAAAAAATTAGAATCCTTATAAAAATGTGAAAAAAAATTATTTAATTTATTTCATTTTAAAATAATACTCTACCATTTATTTTTTTTTTAAGAAAATGGTAACTATAACAGTATACGGTATGGTATATGGTACGGTATACCATGTGGTATACCTTAAAAATATAAGGTACTGTATACCTAACGGTAACCGTATGTAATATCTTGATATTAGTAGATGCTAGATTACAACACTAAATTTTTCATGCCAATTACATTTATAGAGAAAAAAGTATTAAAAAAAGCTATGATTAAAAAACAAGTGATTATCAATTTAAAAGATCTAAAAAAATTAAAATATCTGATAAGTGCTGGTAACAAATTTGATAAATAGTAACATAAGTCATAAGACTAATGTAATGATTTTGGGATTTTAGAACACGTTGGCTCTTAAGTATCACTTATGAAATTTTGTGTCCCTCAAATGCAAAAACCAAAAGTTGACAAGTGTCCTAACGGAAAGCAAATTAATATAATTAATTTATAATTACTTTGCAATTTAATTTCAATTCTCAAAACAGTTAACAAGCATAGAAACTGAAAGCAACGGTCACCAGCTACCTATTGACTGGCAACCATTTTTTTTTTCAGCCACTGTTTTGGTTGCCAATTGGTTGCCATATATTGGTAACCGAATAGTGACCACCATTTTCAACCACCCAAAAAGCAAAATACTGATCTTTTGGCAACTAAAATGGCCGTTTTTTTTTTTTTTTTTTTTTTTTTTATGTTTCCACTTATAGCGTTGGAAACAAAGCATAATAGCATTTACACTAAGGTGTAAATCTATTAAAATTGAAGGATCTATGAGGAATCTAAAGGGCCCTGGATCCCACCAATTTTTTTTTAAATTAAAAGATATTCATTGATTACTCAAAAAAAGAAGAGTTCAGCTACATAGGAAATGAGCGAGACCAGCAAATGTAGCCAACAACTGAAAGCCCTATATGGGCAACAGAGTGAGTAGCAGAATTTTACACTCACAGAACAAAATAAAAATTGCAGGAAACAAAAGAAGAAGCTAAATTACAAATGTTGTCCATCACAACACGAAAGGGTTAAAGCGAAGGTCCGAAGGTGCCGTTGAGATCTTTGATCAGAATTTCAACATCAGATTCGATGATGATGTGTTTGGATCGTCTCACCCATGCCGCCCTTAATCCTTAAAGAATGCTAGATCCTCAACGAGCGCTGGTTGATCGCTCCATCTTCTTAAGGAGACCGATAAAATAAGACTAAGGAAGACTGAAGAGTCTCGAAGGACCACACCCACCGAATTTTTAAATTTCTTTAATATCTATCAAGTATATTTTGAAAGGATCCCGCTAGAATTTGTAAATGAATCATAGTAATTTAATAAAACAAGACAAATGAAATGAAAAAAATTAATAATTAAAACTATTGTTTTCAAAAAACATTAAAATTCAATCAAAATTGAAGTCCAATCAGCACTTTATTTATAAAACCATAAAAAATTAATTTGAAATTTTGTTATTTCTTTGATATATATGTTATACATATAAGGCCAATTCTATGAAGACCAAGTGATGAAAAACAAAAAGAAAAGAAACTTCTAGATCCGTAATTATATTGATGGAATGTTTGTTGTAGAGCTGAAGGTGGAGCTGATATAGGGTTATGTGCTCCAGGGTTATTATGGGAGTACTGATCCTAAGAGAAAGGTTCACAAGAGTCGTGCACCTGCATGGTGATTAAATGATTTTATTTCCTCTACTTAATTTGAATGGTAAGTGTATATACGTACACACAGAGTAGAGGCAAGTTCGGACATTCCCTTCTCACTAATGAACTTAATTTGCAATGAAATCTGCACACGTAAAAGGTGATCAGGAATATGACTTGTGGAGTAAGTAATTGAACTGATGGAGTGGAACAATCAAACTGAATCAAGAATTGGGGAAAAAAAATTAATAAGCAACGTCTAGAACTGTAACACTGACTAATAATCGGTTTTGAATCTTTTAGCTTTCCTGTGACAAATTAAAAACGGAGCTTTCCTTGGCCCTTTTTTTTTTTTTTTTTTTATGATTAAGAGATTCGCTTTGCTTCAAGTGATGAAAGAGACGAACGGACGGCTAAAGGGCAGCATAAATGGCGTGTCTGGTGTGAATTTATTGTTGCTGCTGTAAGGTCAAGAAGTGCAAAAGAAGCTTAGCCGGACAACGTGTAACTATGGAGTTTCCAATACACCGTATGGTAGAGTACAAATAAAAGAAAATGAGTATATTATAAATAGGAAAAACTACCAAATTTTTCATTATAATTTAGCTCTTGAATCAAATTGCCCACTATAATTTTCTCTGGTTCCAATATGGCCACTAACATTAGTAGCCAATTTAATCCCAAACTATAATATTACTAACCAAATTGGGATCAGGAAAAACTTTAGTAGGCAATCCAGTGCAGGAGCCAAACTATAATGAAAAATTTAGTACTTTTCCCTTATAAGTATATAGAGATGAGTATAGGTCGGGTAGAATCATGAGATTATCCAACTTAATAGGGGTGTATTTGGCTTTATTGGGTAAAAATTGATCATGGTTTGCAAATTAGTTGTAAAACTATCAGTTTCCAGGTTTTTAGTCTTTTAGTCCTAAACTTAATCCTAATTCCTAACTATCTCAATCCTACTTCACAAAAGCATACTTAACTTCACAAACCATAGTCAGACATGGGTTGTGAGTGTAATTTTGTTGAATTTGGTAGTGTTATAGATATATTATTTAAACAAAAAAACCCAGAACTCTGAATCTGGTTTTGTTTAGTTCTCAGTTATCAGGTTAGGTACAAAATTTTAGAAATTGAATCTATTTTAGGTTGGTTTGATTCTACCAGAAACCCGAATCAACCTAAGCTATGCTCACCCCTATAAGTATATTCTAAAAAAGGGGAGTTTTATTGTTCATTTTTACTATGGACAGATAATGCTATTTTTTGTGCCTTTTTCCAACTCCGATAAATGTTTTCTGAAGTTCAATTCCCTTTTTTCAATCCCCTTTTACAAGATGGTCTTTTTTTGAGGGCCTATGCCATTATTTCCGGTTGGTCTGTTTTATATTTCATTTTGGTTAAAAGACATTTTTAGTTCCTAAATTTTTACTCTTTTTTTCCTGTTACCCCTAAATTTGGTCCATATGGCATTTTAGTCCTCACACTTAATAGCTACTTAACTTATATCTTTCTATTTGTTATCTTGATCCCCAAATTTTGTTTTCTTTATGCACTACCTTTCTAAAGCAAAATACTAGTCACTATGATATGTTTATTTTGAGTTAAATCATTCCCTTTATTAGGTCAATTGTTAAACTGTGAAAATATAAATTTTTTCTATGGCCTCTCTTGGTCCTAAACTTTTTGGCCAATTTTTTCTTTTCTTTTCTTTTCTTTTCACCTTTACTAAGTTAATGGTTAAACTGTTAATTTATTAACATAAATTAAAGACAATTTAGTGTTTTGGTCATATTTTTTCATTATTGATGATCAAGTTTTGTAACATGAGTTATTTACTTCAAAAGCTTTAAAGTTTAATAAAGTAATTCAGTCCATAATTGCTAAATTGAAATTAAAATTTTGAATAAATTTCTTATCAATATTAAAAATTAAAATTTAAGTTTGGTAACATGAGTTATTTACTTCAAAAGCTTTATAGTTTAATAAAGTAATTTGGTCCACAATTATTAAAATTGAAATTAAAATTTCTGAATAAATTTCTCATCAATATTAAAAATTAAAATTTAAGTTGATAATTGATGAATTTTTTTAGTGATTATTTTTTAATGACAAAAGAATAATCATCATTTTGAAGCATATATTGTGTTATGTTTCATAGTGTTATATTTTGATTATAACTAGTCCTTTTAATGATAAGAACATAAAATAAAAAGAGCACACCTCAAAATTAAGATAAAGAGATATTTTAATTAATTAACAAAAAATTATGAATAAAAATTTTCTAATTATTCATCATTGAAATTTATTTTAATATTAAGTTTATAAAAAAAAATATACCATTACTAGGTGGGGTAAAAATTATCTCATTTTATTTAATCATCACAAATTTGTAACATCAATAAAGTCACAAAACTTGGGTTTGGTGGGCAATTCAAGAAGTTGTGAGTCAAATGATCTCATCTACCAATAAACATGATATTTTGCTTTTTGGGTTGTATGAGAAGCTATTGTGATCTTAAAAAGTTTTAGGGTAAACATGTCTTGTCATCTCTAAATTATATCACATGTTACTTAATCATCATCAAATTATTAAGTGTTGCATCAATTATCCTCAAATTATTTAATTGTTATTGTCTCATCCTGCCATCCATCATACGATTGCTGATATGGCTTTGAAAGCTTGCATGGTTACTGATGTTGCATTACTTTTTCATTCATTTTTAACGGTGTGATGTAAGACAGGACAATAAAACAACAATTAAATAGTTTAAGGATAATTGGTGTAACATTTGATAATTTTGGGATGATTAAGTAACATGGATGTAGTTTAGAGACAACATGTGAAGTTTATCTAAAATTTCAAAACGATAGCAAAGTTACACATTTCGAAGTCAATAGATGCTATAGGTCTAATTAAGATTTAAAGTGGTGCTTAAAGATGACCTCGTATGAGATATTGCTTACAGTGGTTTCCATCTAAATAAAATCTAGATCCGGTTCTACATGAAGCTAGGTTAGCTAACTCAATCTATAAGGTCTCAGGTGGGATGACAATCAGAGGTCGGCACATGGCTCTGGCCGAAGTGATGTTTTGAGTGACGCTATGCCGGCAGAAACAAAGCCTTTCACCTTGGTTTAGATTATTGGTAAAGTTTATTATTCTAATGGGAAATAGATTAGTGTTTTTAGTAAGATTCAAATCTTGACCCTCAAAGCTCTTTGAACCTAATGTGTATGGAAAAAGGCGTTTATAAGGATGGTGTAGCAAATAATCATTTTACTTCAAATATCATATTATCCCACAGTGGAGATAACAATTTGTTATGCAATAGCTCTATACTCACTAAAGTGAAGGTTATAATAAATTATTTGTTAGGTTACTATTCATTGCACTTTTTAAACTTTACAAGTGAACTATAGTAAATTTAGGATGAAATTAAATCTAAATTTTAATTGTTTTTGTCTCTTAAATGTTAAAAATATGTGGAAAAAAATCATTTATTCACTTTATCATTTTTCTTACAGTCCTGTTACCATCAAGTGTTCTCATTCTTCTTTTTATACTTAAATATGAAATAGTATCCCAAACTTTACTAACTGGATCACTTAAGGGCCTAAACTATAACTCAACACAACTTAAGGCTTGTAACTCAACACAATTCAAGGCTTGTAACTCAACACAACTTAAGGCTTGTACTTCTATGTTTAGAGAGTTTCAGTCTAGTAGGTGAGTTGGTTAATTAGGTGAAGTCAAATGATCAGACACCGTTTGCTATAGTTTGAATGCCTTCACAAGCAACGACATGGCCAAGTCTATCGGCTTGGTCAGATGATGACAAACGACATCCGAACACGTGACTTCACCTCATTAACCAACTTATCTTGTGAATCAAACTTCCTCAAATTCAGAAGTACAAGGTTTGAGTTGTGTCAGTTCATAGTTCATGCCTTTAAGTGATCTAATAGGCAAAGTTTGAGATACAATTCCGTATTTAAGCCTTCTTTTTAAACTTTCAAATATGAATGTCATATAGAAAAAAAAAAGAAAATATGAATGTCTAAAAAAAATAAATTTTATTTTAATTTGAATTTTAAAGAGTTATAAAATATGAAAATTAACATATGCATTGAAAGAGAGGTTGTAATATAAATTACCCATGCTAGTCTCTTAAAGTTTTTTTAATAGGAAAACTGAATTCTTGTGGTATATTATAGTGACAAACATGTAAAGATTTTGAAAGAAGGAGCTTTATGTGAATTTTATGTTATTTGACGACATTTATGTATTTTATGTTATTTGAATCCATGTTTCAATCTCAAACTTGAAATGCCAATCTCAGGGGCAGATGATAATATCATAAATGGTGTTTATGCCTGTATCTACTTAAAAAAAAAAAAAGAAGGTTGATTTGTTTGAATGAAATATCAATAAGTAATAGTGTAAAAAAAGTTTTGCCCACCTAAGTTACAGCAACAATAAGGGGCATATCCTCACAATCATCTAGGGCTACATTAGTATTATCTTCTTCAGTCTCCAAATTTGTATCAAAGCTAGTCTCAAGCTCGGGGCAAGAAACCTCAGTGTTATTTTCATTAGGCCCTTCTAACTCTGCAAGCTTATTAAAGGTATTGGCCTCATTCGCAGCACCTTCTGCTTTCAGTGTCATCACTTGATCCTTCGCCCTGCAACATATGCATGTATAAGAAAAAAAAAAGCATATGAAAGTGTTAAGAGGTTACATCAATTACCTCCAAATGAATCATCATCTTTTTTATTTTCTTAATGATTGGCCTATCACTTGAGCTTGCTGGCATCTCTTTTTTCCCCCCCTGAAGTAGGAGCATTCCTTTTGTTATGAAATAATCGTAAAGAGATATTATGATCATCCACAACAGAGAAGGACTTGGTTATGCCTTTAATTTGTTTTTTGAATTCCAGAAAAACTTTTATGGTAGATGAGAAGTGAGATAACCACTTAGGGCTCTAGTAGCTACGCCTTTTTATGTTTAGAAAGTATACATTTTTCTCATGTGGCTTATTCTTCAAGACACTTATAGTAAGAAAATGAATCGCTTTGCTATATTGTTATATCCTTGAAGAGTATGCTAGCATCATGAGGAATTCCTTGGTTATACCAAATTACCTAGCCATTTGATGTGGATTATAAGCAATTAGCTCATTATTGTTTGGATAATATGGCGATGGGTGGAAGTTTATCAAGCCGACCAACATGGTCAGGTATAACCATATGAAGAACAATAGAGCATTGTTTCCCCATTTTTCTTTTCGCTCCTCAACAGTTCTTGTATTTGCCATGTTGCCTTATCTTGGATAGAAAATTACAGAGGAGGCAAACCCCTTTATCTTAGTCAAATAAGGCCGGAAGACAAAGGTTGATTTTTCATCAATAAAGAACAAAAGATTGCTCGGAGGATGATTGTTCCAAGCCAAAGCCCGAAAAGAATTTTCTTCTATGTTGGTGACAACTTGAGGGCTACAAAGCCTGAATCTCTTGTTGAGGAAAAGTTGCAAAAACATAAAGTCTATTGATGTTACCTGGTCAAATCTGGTGAGGATGCGTTAAGGCATAGAAATTATCATGAAAAAAAAAATTGAAGGAAAATGCTAATACCGGCTAATGGAATGAGATGTGGAATGTGTGTACTCATCAAGTCTCCTGTATAAGGAACCTAAGTACAATGGACCAAGTGCCAACTTTTTCCCCTGTACTAATTTGATGGCAAGAAGGAAACCTCTGACAGAGATTCCATCTTCAACGGTGCCAGGCAGAAGAAATTTGTACACCCAAAATGCAAGAAAGGCTTACAATTTATAACTGCAATTCGCCCTTCCCCAGGAATTATAGAACCGTCAGTGTCTGGCTGCTTGAAATAAAAATTCAGCCATATGTCATAAGAGCAGAATTTGGCCCTGATTTTTGTCCCTTCCTTGGTCTCACTAATATCCTCTATTAAGCTTTTGTAAAGGCATATTTTATCATCGGCCAACTCATCTAACATGAATTCTGCACCAAAAGTACTCAGAGCCAAGAAAACTTTTTTATCTCTTAAAGTTAGTGTGAATTCCCCCCAGGCTGTGACAAAGGTATGAGTATCAATACTCCATATCGTGAAGAGATTATTCTATATTAAGACCTTTTTGGAAATGCGGTAATTTAAGTCCCACGACATTTTTTTGACATGAATGATATAGGCATCTTTCAAAATATCATAGTACTTCGTATTATGAAGAATTTTGTCGACCTATTCTGACCAGTCTGCAAAATATTTATTTGGCACACTAAGCCTGGTGTTCGAGAGAGGTACTTCTTTCCTTTCATTCTTTAATCGTAACGGACTGAATTTAGGCGGGTTTAGACTATCTTGCATCATAAATTTCCAACAGTTTGGAAATAGAATTTCTTTCTCCTTCTTCTAGTTAGGCTAGAAGTTATCTTCAAGAAATATTGGGTCAATCTAATTTGCTTCATCTATCGGTAATGGTAAATGCCCATTACGATGAGTAAGTGGTTTAGGCAAATTCTTCTATGATTCTTTGTTAATCTCTCTTTCCTTTTTGCTTGACTGGGTACGTGACTTTTTCTCTTTAGACTGAACCATGGTGATATCTACAATTAAGTAAGTACAAAATATAAATTATTGATACTCTATAAATTCTTGCAAAGTGACAAGTTTAATAATTATGCCAAATGTTATACATTATTGTATGCCTAACTATTGTTCTAATTGTTTTATGCTAACATGTTTTTCTATTTCAAGCTTTTGTTAAAAAAAAGAGAGAGAATAAAAAATTGGTTCTAGATTAAATTTACCTTGTGGTTTCCAAATCGGCCATGATAATGCATTAAAAAAAAAAGACACACATCGCTTGGCTGGTGATTTAAGAGTGAAGAAGCGAACAAGAAAGAAAAGTGAAGAAAGAGATATCGAAGAGAAAGGTCTAAATTCCACCCTTTTATAACCATATGTGAGCCAAGAAAAACAACGAAAGTCATTTATTTCTCTTCCCATGATCAAACCTTGTTAAACAAGGGGAAAAAAAAATCTTTTCCCACCACTTTCACTTATCCGGCTAAAGGAACACAACCAAAAATAAGATTTGGTTCATTATATATATATGTATGTATGTATGTGTAGAGAGAGAGAGAGAGAGAGAGAGAGAGAGAGAGAGAGATTTTTACTTAACTAATGTTCTTTATATTTTCCTTTATATTATGACTTATTATTTGTATCCATAAATATTATACTAACAAAATTAAATTGCTAGGTATTGGATTTTGCTCCCTTAATTAATAATGATAAAGGTTTCAACCATTACTTATAGAATTATTAAAGTTATTTCATGTCCATGCAACAATCAAATGGCAGCATTTATCCTATATCTTTAATGCATATGAATCACTTCATGCTTTATATACAGTGGAGCAAAATATAGTGGTGGAATTTAGTTATTTTATACTTGTCTATTTATTTATTGTTTATTAAAAAAATCTTACTGTTCGTTTGATTGTTCCAAGTTAGACGATGTCGAATTTAAAATTTTGGGCAGGAATTTTAGTCTAACATTGTAAAAAGATGATTTTAGAGAGTTTTGGCTTGATGGGCTCAGAGTAAGGTCCGTTGGATTTTCCAATTGACCTGGCAGACTCAAAAGCCCACAAAATAACCTTTACCCGAAAATGACTATTACACTTATCTCTACCATTGATCTAAAGATAAGTGACGCAATCCTATGCACTTGACTTCCCTATAAGTAGCCTTTACTTTCTTTCTAGAAAGGAGACCATTTTTACAATCATTCCACCATTTAGAACTCTCATACCATTTCATTTTTCTCCCACACTCTTATTTGCTTTCACCAGGTTTTTTATTTGATATATGTTACTACTTCATTTTGCCTGGTATTTTATTTTGCTCAGACTATTATTTTTTATTTTACTTGAGATCTTTTCTCCTGTCAATCCCCTGAGTTTGCCAGATTGCTTGCTTTTCCTCCCTGTCAACTCTTAATCATCTCATTTCCCTTTCGTGTGTAACACTTTGCCCTTTTCCACAAAATAACCCTTATTTACAATAGGATTCAAAGCTGTTCATGTTGAGGACAAAACTGAGGTAGACTATTTCAGTGCTGCACTCAAATGTCCCATTTTCAGTATTTTCATACTCCAGCTATGGTGGGTTTCTAGTTCAAGCCATCGTTGCCTAACTTTTGTCTGAAGGTTGAATCATTCAGATGTTTGGTTTGTATTTGATTAGCATGTTGCTGCTTTGCGCAGAAGTAATATTTGATCTGGTGACTTTGTTACTTGAGAACATAGCTTTATGATTAGATTCCAACAGGCTATTGACTTTCATTTCTAATTTGCAAGCATTGGTGTCTGGTGAGAATGTAGGACATTGAGTTGTCTAGTGAAAAATTTTCTTTGTTCAAGAGTCAGAATCGATGCCATTATTAATAACTATAGGATCTAAGATGAATAGCTTTCGTATAGAGCTCAATTTTATATTTACTGTTGCTTCCTAGAGCCTTTTGATTAAGTGGCAGTATTATATTTATGCCATTTACTTTTCAGCATCTATTCTATTTGCTATCATGGCGGATATGGTGATTCCCTATCTGTTTGTGAAGGTCATTTGCAAAGGTATTATATCTATCCATTTTAATATTTTAAAGCTTACATGTCCTAGTATATATGTATGTTGGATTATTGGTGAATGAGTTGTGGCTAAGTTGATCATGTGCTGGTGGCAAGATTTTGGCCAAAGTCAACATTGTTTGTGAGGCTACATAGTTCGTTCCTTAGGTCGATGGTGCTGTTGCTGTTTGGTGGTTAGAATTTACTCAAAGAAGTCTGATTTTGTTTAGACAATTGACTTAAATGTTAGTTAACTGCTGAATTTGAATATTTGAACATCTTATAGTATGAAGTGTTAAAGTGACCCAGTGTTCCTTGAATGCTGAACTTGAATATTTTAAACATCTTACAATATGAAATATTGGGTGGATTAGTGATCAATTAACTGGGCTTGTTGGTATTTTATCTCTCCATCTGTCAAGGTGTTAAACATTTTGATTAGGTTTCAAAGTCGCCAGTAGTTCATGTCTTTAAAATTGTTTAGGGGATCATTTGAACTAGATTCAAGTTGTAGATTGGAATCATATCCAACAATAATTGTATGACCAACTCAAGCAATTTGCATATTTTGTTAGTCTCTTTTCGGTATATCAACACCATTCTTGGATCAATTGTATTTTATCATTATTATTGTTCACACATAAATAGTTTTGCAAACAAAAAAAGGAAAAAAAAATAACATACATCCATAATTCACAAACAACTCACTAAATTCTGTTTTCAGAGAACCTAAAAACATATGCATAAGTAAACAAAAAGGAAAGGCAAGGTAAAACAACATGAATAAGCTCTTTAGTACTTTTCATAGCCAATTCCAGCCAGTAGTTTCTGTGCAGCCACAAAAAGGTTTTAGCTGTTTGTACTGAGGTTTTCCAATGAGGCAAGATTCTCAACATATCTTACAATACACTAATTGTAATATTTCATATGACAAAGGTCGCATTTTGGCATTTTGATTTTCCTGATACTGTTAGTCTCGAGGTTGTATTTAAACAATCCCCTATACTGCCAAAGTATCAATAATTCATTATCATGGCTTCAACAAGTTTAACGTTACAATTGCATACAATCCAAAACCCTTATTGAGAAAGGGAATTGATTCATAGACCAAGACTGCAAGTTTATTACACATTTTCTTAGCCAATTCCAGTTTGCATGATCCAGCAAAATCCATAGCTGGATATGTCCTCGGCATATGATGCCCAATGCAAGAGAAGAATCAGTTTCCAACAATTCCATGTTCTGATGTGATTCCTTGACAGGAATTTTTGGCATTCCCTCCCTGAATGAGGCATGGCTCCAAACTCTTCACTTTTCATATCAAAAAACATGATAGACTTTAAGCAAGGAGAGATACTATATTCATATGCCTGTTCTATCACCCAGTAAAGAAACTTACCATGCATTAGGCCAACATTTGGCCATTTAGTCTTATAACCAAATCTACCAATTTGTTTCCAAGATAATGGCCCTAGTGCTAGATTAAAGACAAAGTATGTGTAACAAGGATCCTTGTTATTAGTCTTGCACACTTGAAGCAACTTGTATTCCTTGGTTGATGGGTGGACAAAGAGTGCACACAACTGACCCCTTGTTGTGAAAGATATGGCCTACTCGATGACCGGATTCTAGATAGAATAAGTTGTTGAAGAGGTGCAAAACCTTGTTCTAAACAAAAATAGCCCATTGAAGCAGCCAAAAAGCACTGGATAAAAAAGATAATATTGTTCGTTCATCATTTTGTGCACCTTGGCAGGAGCAAACTACTTTTCCACAAGCTCAACTTCGTTCAAGGAATAGAACTTTTGAGGCCCGGTACTACACAAAGATGACAGAGGGGGAATGGTTAAGTCGTAATTCCTCAAAATTACGACTTGAGATTAAAGCTCGCCACTTCCCACACATTGTCGGTACTTTTGAAAGTCATCTGCTAGAAGAAAAGTTAGAATTTTAAAGAGAACATCATCAAGGATTAGATCTATGTCTCCCTGAATCAGGTTTATGTCTCCAGTCTCATCATCGTTAAAGCTAGATCTACTTAAAAACTAATTGGAAAAGTGTGTGATCCATGTTAGGAAGTTAACCTACATCCTGCATGCTGCAACACACAACCAATCAATATTGACCAACTAGATTTCAGTGGACAAGAAGCAGATTGTAAGTATTAATAATGCTACTGCTTACAAATATTGATGAAGCATTTTAAACAATAATGAACTCTACCTCTTAAGAATAGGTTGTAAAAGTTAGGGGCATGTTCACTTGATTACCGTCTGAGTCAGACGGTAAGGGTACAGAGATTTTTTTTTCTTAACATTTATTAAACGGAAAAATCAGAAGGAGTGCATCAATTGCAAAATCAAAACCAAGTGATTTACTTGAAGAACATAAAAATTGGTGGTAAATTTGAAATCATACTGAAATTATAATGACTAAATGTAAATCGGAGTAGGGAGGAGATGAAGCGGGGCTATTTTGGTAAATGAGGGTGAGATTTTTCTCGTCGGGACAAGCAAGAAGCAACATCCGGTCATGCCCAAGGTAAAAGTCTACGGGAGGGAGGCACTTCGCCCAAATTCCTGACTCCTGGGGCCAAAATTTTCTATTCAAAGCTCTCTCAACTCACTCTCTCGAAATCGGAGTTTCTTTGCGAACACGACTAGGCTTCGATTATGGCTTTTCAGGGGAAGAAGCTGATCAACGACCCCAATGGTTCGCGTTTTCCTACTACTTGTTCTGGTTGTTTCTCCATTTCGAGTGGAATTGCTTCTGTTTTGCTGCGGAGGAAACTGCATTGGACTTGTAGAATAGTGATTTTGAACAGTTTTCTTTCCTGGTCGCTAGCTCGCATGCTTTTCCTTTGCGAGGTTAGAAGTCGTTTGCGATTATCTTCGTCTCTGAATTTCGAACTCGTACGCTGGAGAATCTTAGTCCGATCTTCGTAAGGAAATGTTGATGGAAGTTTGGGTGGAAAATAAGAAAATGTAGATACAATTTTGACTGTTTATGGCTACTTGTTTGTTTGATTCGAAAAATAGGAGAAAAGAAGACTATCTATATGTGTCTGTTCTAGTAAACGATTCCATGGTGAGTCCATACTTCTCTAGTTGAAGACTTCCGTGTGAAAATCTAGTTGGATAATAAATTTAGTGGAATCGGGATACTGAAGCGAGTTGCCAAGTTTTTGGTCTTTTTCTTCACTAATTGATTTTTTTCCTAACTTTGTAAACTGTTTGGATTGTGCTAAATAAGGTGAAGAGTGAATGGTTTAATACCCTTGTCTTTTGGATCAATAAAAATTCTCAGGTAGCAGATTGAATGGCTGAAAATTTTTGTCTATTTACCTTGTGAAAGCTTTTTGGCACTCAGTTGATCCCCTTTTCCTTCATTAAAAAAGGATAACGGATCCTTTTCCTTGAATGGTTGCAGATGTGGTGACCGAGTTCATTGAAGGTCTTGTGGAGACATATCCAGGATTACAGTACTTGGATGGTTTCCCTGAGGTGATATTTTTTCTTCTGGGTTGTATGTTCCCATGTGATGGGTGTTGTCTAAAACTGCCATGTCCTTGATTACAGGTGAAGGTTGTCTTACGTGCTGATGTTTCTGGTGCAACATATGACAAGGTCACCGTTATATCAGGTTGGGGTAAAATGTAGTGGCATAAGACTTGCCCAGTTTTCTCATTGCCTGAAATTGGAATATCTTTCTTGAATTCATGCTCCCATCGCCTTCATACATTGTATGGTTTTAAGCGTCAGTGGTTATCTTCAGACAAAATGTAACAGTCTCTGTCTTGGATTTTCCTGTTGCATGAGGTTTCTGCATATAATTCTGCATTCTCTGTAGGCTGTACGTGCAACTGCGTAATTCATGTATGTTTAAAAAGAAGTTACATTCCAGTCCCCATGCTGTTGTGCCCCTGGGCGGGAGAAATCTTGCATATGACTTTAGCAAACATTTGGGGGGGGGGGGGGGGGGGGGGGCCTGTGTTAAGCAGGTTGCATATAAGAGGAACTATGACATTTGTAAGCAATTTCTCTTTACTGCTAAGGGGAAAAGTAGATTTTATTCCATAATCCCAAATGCTGCTTTTGTTATCATAGATGAAAATATAGTTGAGTTTTTTAAGAGGAAGAACAGCTTCTTTCCTGTTCAAGCAAGAATACCTGAAAGGGCTGTAGAGAGTCACATGCATCACCATTGATGTTCTTCTGCTTGTTTTTCTTTACCTTTTTTTTCCTGGTTTGAAAGAGTAAGTTTTTTTTAAATGGGTTTCAAGCATTGGTGCCGCACACTACCTTTATGTTTTATTAGGAAAGGAAACTACGTTGAGTGAGAAAATTTTTTCGTTCGTTGGTAACCTTCATACAGGAGGTGGAAGCGGGCATGAACCTGCACATGCTGGATTTGTTGGAGAGGGAATGCTTACAGCTGCTATATGTGGAGATATTTTTGCCTCTCCACCGGTTGATTCTATTTTAGCTGTATGTTTCCTATTTGCACATAGTTTTTTGTGCTGATTCAGTGGACAATGATTTTCTTGTCAATTATCCTTTTTTTTTTTTTCCCCTTTTCCTGTGACATGTCTGATCTAAAATGCTTGTCCTAGGGTATTCGAGCTGTAACAGGGCCTATGGGATGTCTTCTAATAGTGAAGGTATTGTGATCTAGTGATTGTTCACCCGAAAAATTTGATCATTTTATGATGGTCATTTCTCTGAAACACCCCCCCCCCCCCCCCCAAAAAAAAAGAAAAGAAGAGGAAAAAAAGAAGAAGTGAAAGGCATCCATCTTCAATGCATTCAAAAGCCTCAAACTATACGAGGGAATATAATTTAATTCATTTGAGAAATTGAAAATTGAAGTAGAAGAAAAAGGGAATTATTTGGAAAATGTTGCGAGTTTAAGCATTTTCGTGGTATGTTTCACAGAATTACACGGGTGACCGGTTGAATTTTGGTTTGGCTGCTGAGCAAGCTAAATCTGAGGGGTACAAGATAGAAGTATGTTGATGCTTCCTTATTCATTTCTAATTTTCCTATCTAAAGTATGAAGTAATCATAGATTTCTTTCATGCAGACTGTAATTGTTGGGGATGATTGTGCTTTACCTCCACCTCGAGGCATTGCTGGGCGAAGAGGTTTAGCAGGGACAATTCTTGTTCACAAGGTCTCTCTTGTAGATGTATATGCATTTCAAGGATATTGATTGTTCACTAAAATGCAACACTTATGCAGTCTCAGAATTAGATGATCCCTGGCCTCTGCTTCAGTCTGTTCTCAAGTTGAAAACCAAAAAAATCAAATTTGTAGATTTTAAATTAATGCTTCCTTGAAATGGTTTGCAGCTTTTAATTTTATGGTTCTATGTTTGCATGGTGGGAGCATTTATTTTTGTAGAGAACTTCCAAAAAGATTGTTTCTATTGATGGAACAATAATTTTTTTTTCTTTTTTATGTTTTGCAAATTGGTGTTTATAACTGTTGGTAAGTCTTGGACACGAATTGTTTTTTCAGCAACTATGTTATTCTAGTTACAGGATTTCACTACTTAATATAGAAATGTGTGACAGTAAGATTTTGAATAATTGTGCGTGTATCCATTATTTTTTTTTCCTTCTTTTATGATTGTCTGAACTTAAATGTGTGAATGCCTTTTTACCAATTTGTCTGATGCTTGAATTGCAAGTGCTTCTAACAAATGCTACATCTTGATGATTCAATTCATGCATGAAAAGTGAAAACTCATTCAGTATTTAGAGCATCAGGAACAGTTGTGAGGAAGCTTAAATAAAGCATAGAAAAAATATCTTGCAATTCCTGTTGGGTATATGCAGAAGCTGACATTGTAATTACTAAATTTTTAAGTCTCAGTTGTGATTTTTGTTTGCTGTAAACTTTTTCCACCATGTCTCATTCTTCTGTGTAATAGCAGATTGCTGGAGCTGCTGCTGCTTCTGGCCTCCCCCTTGGTGCTGTTGCTTCCGAAGCAAAGCGTGCATCGGAGATGGTTGGAACAATGGGTGTTGCATTATCAGTTTGTACATTGCCTGGTCAGGTCACATCTGATCGTCTAGGCCCTGGAAAGATGGAACTTGGTCTTGGAATTGTGGGTTACTTTTTCTGCTGATCTTGTTTCAATGTTTCTGTTTCCTTCTCTATTCAGTTGATTTTGTTCAGTTGCTATAAGTTCTGTTGTTTCCAGTGTTACATAGACAGCATTTTTAGGCATTTTAATGAACTTTTTGATCTATTTGATCAAATTTCTACATCTCATTCTCAATATTTTCCCCAAGGTTGTAAAGCATGCTTCTTTTGCAGCATGGTGAACCAGGTGTTGCAGTGGCCGATCTCCAGCCTGTGGATGTTGTGATTTCTCACATTCTAAAGCAGATACTGTCACACGTATGTCTCAATTTTGTCAAGTTGTTTTGCTTCCACCTTTTCTTTTTATAATTATCTTGTTTCCACACATCCTTATAATATTTATATCTGTTCTGTGGAAATTGAAGGACATTGTTTTCTAAACATGATTTCTGCATGATTAGTACTTGTCCAAAGACCTTTTATGTTTGTCCCTTATAAATTTTCCCATTTTGACTATGAATTTGCATATGTTACTTCCCTTCATCTGTGCAGGAGACCAATTATGTTCCAATTACACGAGGAAATAGAGTGGTCCTCATGGTGAATGGGTATGCCTGTTTATTACTTCTTTTCTCTGTATCTTTTTACTCATTTTCCTTGTTCTTGAGTCAGTACTTTTCTTTTGCCTCTTTTCATGTTAGAGTTGAGTGAAACAATTTGATTGTATTTTATGTTATCAAAGAATAATTTCATTGTCTTTTCAGTCAGTTTACAAGTTACTAGATTACTAGAAGGTGAACAGTAATGAAACAAATGTATTATTCTAAAGGGAATTATTAGCAGAAAAGTAATGATGCTAGTTCGGGTCAAGACAGAGTCTGTAACATGTTGAATACTGCCTTCCATGTGATTCTTTTATGCTCTCCTCTCCAGAAAAATAAGCAACAGTATAGTAGAACTTAACAGTGTGTTTAGTACTGTGTTTTGTTTGTTATACTGTTCTACCTCTCCATAAATGACATGAGTACATTAGCGTTCCAAAGAAATTTTCTTGCATTATATGGCAGTGTCTTGTATTTCTGATGTGTCCTTTTCCTTTTGGTCCTACTCATATTTTTTTTGTATCTTATCTTATTCTTTCTGCTGAGTATAAATAATTTGTTTTCTAGCAACTTAATTGTGCAAGTCTTATATAACTGCTATAGATTGTCTTTTTAATTGTTAGAATTTTAATGTCTGCATTAGATTGAATTACCTCATGAATTAGTTCCTATATTGGAATCGAGTCAAACACAAGCTTTTCTTGGTGACGGTGAATGAAATGCCCTTCCATATTATGGTTTGGTGCAAGTGGACAAGGTTTGGAAGTTTGAGCATAAAAATCTGGATTGCACATACTTTTTTTGACATTTCTACAAGTGTTGCTTCTACTTTCCAATTTGGCAAGAAATTCTGTTTCATTTAACTGTAATAATAAGTTGATAACAGTGTCTTATGACCCAAATAATCAACATGAGTTATATACATCCTGGTTAATTTTGTTCCTTGTTCTGCAGCTTGGGTGCCACTCCTGTTATGGAGCTGGTTATTGCAGCTGGAAAAGCTGTTCCTAAGTTGCAGCTTGAATTCGGACTGGCTGTTGAAAGAGTGTATACTGGGTCCTTTATGACCTCCCTTGATATGGCAGGTTCATATGGTTGAGATATCAAAAGCAGTCAGTATTGTTAGAAATGTTTACCTTTTTTTCTTGTTTTTTGTGATTTTATGTTAGGTATATCCATTTCCATAATGAAGTCGGATGAAGCTATTTTAGAACGCTTGGATGCGGTAACTAAGGCCCCCCACTGGCCTGTTGGTACAGATGGTCAGTGAATATCTATTGACATGTGCAATTTTAGGTTATTTTAGCCATCTGTAATATGATCCAGCTTAAACTTATTTTTGCAGACATTCATGGGACTGGATATGCATGTGCTTTTCAGGGCTATTTGATTTTGTTTTTTCTGATATTTTCTTTATATGTACTCACAGGTAACCGTCCACCTGCCAAGATACCAGTTCCACTGCCATCTTCACGTTCAACAAAGAGTGAGGAGGTTGGTTAAGAAAGATCATTTTATAATGATATACTTTTAGCTGGCTGTTGTTTTATTGTTTTATAGTCACCAAAGAAACTGTTGATGATATGCATAATAGTTCTGCTCTATTTTAAATTACAGAGCAGGAGGCCGTAGATTGTACCAATTCTGTTTTCTAGTTGATTAGAAATTGTGAAAAGATGTAGAAAAACACTTTTGGCTTTAGTGGGTTCTTCTTCAGAATGGAGTAAATGAACTTAGCAATTCTGATTTCCCAGAATCAAACGAAAACATGGAACTTATCATATGCTCTATCAGAGTGATGAACTATCCTGAATCCAGTACTATTGGCCATTACATTGAGTCTCAGTGGTTTGCTTTGCTAAGAGGGTTGGACAGAAGGCTTTTCTATGGCTTCAAAAGGGATTACTTTTGCCTGGTTTTATATAAATTTAGTATGAATCAATGCTTTTAGCTCAGCTTTCAAAGGCTTCAACAATGGTGCTAAGGCAGTTGCTAAAATATCATGAGCATGAAAGCTATTAACCTGGCTAAGACCAACCACCCTTGTGGCATATCAGCCAACAGGGGCTAGCTCTGTTGGTTAAGGCTTAGATGTTTGACTTTTAAGTGCATAGGTTTGATTCACTTGCCAGCAGTGCTTTCTTGGCAAGTGATTTTGTAGGTAGTACTGTAGCTCCAAATGAACTAATGGGATGGTTTGGCCTCGCGGTGGGTAACCCATTCAGTTCCCTACTCTTTTTTTGTATAAGAAAAAGTTGGGCAGTATTGTCCTCCTAGGAAGATAACCTATGCTGCTGCATAACCTGGTATTAGTAAATTAAACCAAATTGTATAATACTTAAATATAGGCTCTCTCTCTCTCTCTCTCTCTCTCTCTCTCTCTGACTGCCTATCCATTCTGTTAAGAAGGCATTAACTCGCCCGCTTGAGCTCAATCTGCAAGGCCGTATTCTTGAAGCTGCTATTGAAGCAGCTGCAAATGCAATGATTGAGCTCAGGGACAATTTGAATGAATGGGATAGCAAAGTAGGTGATGGCGACTGTGGTTCAACGGTAAGTCCTGTCAACAAAGTTTGTCATACAACAAGAATAATGTTGTGTACGATCTCAAGTTTGTTTCTTTTTGCAGATGTACAGGGGTGCAATAGCTGTGCTTGGTGACATGAAAAAGTTGTATGTCCTGTTTCTAGCTTTCTGTAATTTTTTTTTTGTTGTACAACTGATACTCTTGTCTCGAAGAGGAAGTAACTATTGGAAAGGAAACAATTATTTAAAGCACTTTTCTGATGTTCTTGATCATTGATTCACCTTCACTTTTCAGCTATCCTCTGAATGATGCTGCCGAGACAGTCAATGAGATTGGAACATCTGTTAGGAGAGTTATGGGGGGAACAAGTGGAATCATGTATGCTAACGCCTTTGTCTTTGCATTGGTTACCCTTGATTGCAATGCTCTTCTTACCTCTCTTTGTCCCTTTCCTTCACAGATACAACATAATTTGCAAGGCAGCCTATGCTCAACTGAAAGCAAACCCTGATTCAACAATTACATCAAAGCAATGTGAGATGCTGCTTATTGATGGATTCAAATATCAGAAATTTTTTCCTAATGAGTATTGTTTGCAGGGGCTGAAGCACTTGATGCAGCCATTTCTGCTGTGAGTAAATATGGTGGTGCTAGAGCTGGATTTCGAACACTACTAGATGCCCTTATTCCAGCATCAGATGTCCTGAAAGAGGTTATCTAATTGTTATTTTATTTATTTATTTATTTTTTCCATTCTGTCTCTTTCTTTGTTTTTGGCATTTTCACAAGTTTTTTTTACTGGGATTACAATTTGCAAGCAGCGGCTAGATGCTGGTGATGACCCATTGATGGCATTTGTTCTCTCATCTGAAGCGGCAGTAGCTGGAGCTGAAGCAACTAGAAGTATGCAAGCACAGGTGTGCTTCTTTCAGAATTGCATATTCTTTGTTCAAGTTCTTTTTCTTTCCCCCTTTTGTTTTTGTACATATGGAAGGTCAAGAAGGGGAAGGGGAGTTGAACCCTGAACCTCAGGTAACCTCAAATTTTGCCCACTGTGGAGTGTGGACAAACTTGAGTTGGCAGAGTTGCATCTTTGTTGTTGAGCTCTGCAATTACTCTTCATGTCTTCTGAGCACATCCTGGCCCTTTTAACAATTAACTTGTTCATTGAAACTTGAAACACAAAAAGCAGTGCAGGCCCTTGCCCCAATGGAGGGTAATAGAGCAATAATTCAAGGATCATTTTCTATTCCTTGCCACAATTACTAGCCTTGAAACTCAGAATAAATGGTTAAATGCTACATTAGTCGAATTTGTGATACCAATGGAAGTCATGTCACAGAATTCAAATGAGGATTAGATTGCTTTAAGTTGAATAACTTGGCCTGAGCACATCAAATATTGCTGACTAGCTTGCTCGACTGTTGCAACTTATAATTGTCTATTGATGAATGTGCTCTACCCTAAAGATTTTACTTGGGCTGCTCATAGGTTACCTTGTGTTTGCTTGCTCCCTAGGACATATTGAGTGCTTTGGTTTGAATTGCAATTTATTCCAGTTGGATAGAAAGAACCACATTGAATCATATAATTCCGTCGAAACCATTCCCTTACAGATGGCATATTCCCAGTCCCCAACAACAAACCAGCAGTAATTCATGTTTTAGCATTTTGCTTGTCTGACAATGATCTCATGCAGGCTGGACGCTCATCCTACGTCTCCACTGAAATTCTTGCATCGGTTCCAGACCCAGGTGCAATGGCTACAGCTGCATGGTACAAGGCAGCAGCCTTAGCCGTTAAGGGCATATGCCAGGCTTGACCCACTGTTTGGTGTATTCCCTCAAATCTTTACATTTATTCGGCAACTAAATAGTAACCAATTAGGCTTTCCGCTTATGCATTTTTTGTTTTTTTTGATGATGCATAAAGCTGAGAGAGCGAGTCTCTTCGTCCTTATGGATCTTTTAGACATAGGCAGATGCCCGTGCATAGGGAAAAGGAAGGGGGTCTGTGAGGAATAACCTGGTCATGTTATATGTTCAGCTATTTGGTTTCCATGCTCCTGGGAGAGCAATCATCCCTAGCTACATTATCATGCAACGATCTATGGCTAAATTGTCGTCCAACTGTCTTATTCTTTTGAGCCCGCATTTGCTCCATTGCAAGGACATCCTTAAGCTCCCAAGGAAAAAGGATTTTCGCACTTGATCTGACACGAATTAAATCCACGCAGGGTTTCCATTCTTGATGAAAGATATATATATTAGGAGTTTCTTATATTCTTCTTTTTTAACAGTTACGTGTGCATTATATGTTTTAAATGAATTGATATATTTAGGATTTCTTCTGGATTGGTTTTTCTGTTTTGGCCAAAAGTATTCATATTTAAGGATCTCGGGAACTACGATAGTCTGGTAGGAACAGCATTCAAGTTCATATAAACCATTTCTTTTGAAAAATAAGTTCGGGTTTTTTGTAAAAAATAAAAAAATCCTGGCGTGGTTGAAATTGTAGGCGCCAATTCCATGTGACTCATTCGGCGAACTCATTTAGCACGATAGCATCACTCTCTCCATAAAGCATTGCCAATGATTCATATTCATTCACTTTATGATGACAAGATGAAACAAAAGTCGCACAATTGACGGTAGATAATTAAGCTGAAAATCAGTGTTAGTATTTCATTTTCTGAGTACTGAAAAATAAAATCGTTAGTTTATTTTATTTATTGCGCAAGCTTTAATGGCAAGTGAAAAAAAGAAAAGAAACAATGATTCATATATAGGTATGAAATGATCCCCTAAAACTAAAATACAAGAGAAGAAATGAGATGGAAAGTCGTCGGTGGATCCATGAATCGGAGCCTAGGTTATATGGAACGACACACTAAGCGAGTGAAATGAAAAACAATTATCAAAAGCATTAATTAGAAGAAATATTTAGAGAAGTAGAAATTGACAAGGAGATGAGCAATGAAGGAATAAAGAGGAGCATTACGGCGACAGATTAAACTAGTGGAGTAATATATATGTGGGAAATAGAAGTGCAATAATATTAATTGTATCTGGAATTAGGAAGCTAGCGATCAGTTGTAAGAGAAGAGGCATTGCCAGAAGAGAGAGAAGTGCTCTTATGGTTGTGCATCCATACCTTGAACACCTGTCTGGTGACACCAATCCCTCTGCAGAACTTCTCAACCTCATCCTCCTCGTCTCTCCTCATCAGCTTCCACCCCAACTTCTCCGCAAACCCCAGCATCTTCTCCTTCTGCTCTGCCGTGAACTTGGTCCTCATCCGCTTCTTCCCCCCTCCGCCGCCGGTCCTCTCCACCTCCACCGTGTTCTCCATCGGCTCCCCCGCCCTGCTGCTGCCGCAGTAGCTCACCTTCCTGTGGAAGTTGCGGTGGCAGCCGCAGGCCGCGCACTGCAGGCTGCCGGGAGAGCCATCGTCGGGCGTGAACTCGCCACAGCCGTCGGTGGCATAGCTGCCGAGGCTGGCAGCATGGTTTCTCAGGCACTCTTTGTAGAGATCGTTGGTGTTGTGTCCCTCCATTATTATTTGTTATCTCTTCGCCTTTAATCTCGGGGGTTTTGACGCTGTAATATGTATGTATGTATATATGCATGTATGTACAAATTGGAATATATTACAATAAAGTCCTTTCTCGACAAATAAATTTATTACATTGCCCATAACTTTTCCCTGCTTTTATATTATAGGAAGATTCTGTAATCTCTTCCGGTCATTGTTGGCTTGTGATGGCCAAATTTTCCGTGTATATGAGATATATAGAATTAAAATGTATATTCTTTTCTTTTATATGTAACTTTTCTAGGGATGAAAATTAAGAGTATTACTAGGGTTTTAATCAGAACTTGTTTAGTTGTTCGGTGCTGCTGGGATTCCACCAACATATATATGGTGAAGGTTTTCAATTTCGACCATATTCTTTTCTCTGTTATAATGTAGGTAGATTTTTATAATAGTTCTACGATGGAAATTAATAAGTTTCAGTAAATGAATCTATCCCCCGGCCCCCAAAAAAAAAAAAATCAGTAAATGAAATGAAATTGCAAAGAATCCACCTGACATGCAGGAGTCACACACATACTTCTGAACTTTTATATGAAGCTTATAGGTAAGGACATGATGAGAAATAAAACTTGTGTTGCTCTGAACTGGAACCTTGTCTCTACTACATACCTGTTGCAGGGGGCTGCAAGGTGTAGAGATTAGCAACGTAAGTAACTAGTACCATATATGGTTTTCAGGCTCTAAGTCTATTTGACCTGAGTTAACTTAACAATTAAGATAAGTTCCTTGAAAGAAAATATATATTGTAAAAGTTTTTTCAAAATATAATATCAACTTCAAATGGAATAGAATGTTGGCAAAAACAAAAAAAAAAAGAGAAAAAGGAAAAACCAACACTAATCCTCTAACATACCAAGGGGAAAAAAAATTGATCAGAAAGAATGTAATACATCAAACATGTCACAAATAAAATAACAAAAAATTGATCGGGGTTCATTAGATATATCGCACATAATTTAGTTTATCCTCAATTCAAGTAATACATCGACGTGCTAATTATAAATTCTTTTAAACGGGCAAGGGAAATATATATATATATATATATATAATTGATGTGAATGAGGAAATAGAGGGAGAAATCTGGCGAAAAAATCAGGGCAAACGTGTAATTGTATATGAAAATACGTACTTATTTCATTGCCACTGATATATAATTGATGTGAATGAGGAAGAGGGAATATATCTTAGCTGTAAATATATATAAATACACACACACACATACACAGGGAAAAAGAAAGATTAAGGGCACGGCAGTAGTGCGTAGGACTTAAAATTGGATGCAAAAATATGGACTGCCAAAAGCAGTAGGGGGCCCGTGAACGGTATGGAGCTCCTGCCATAATTGCCTTGCGTCGGGAACGAACAAATTCAATTTCTTCGGTATTCGATCATAAAACAAACCATTCTTCCTCCTCTACAGGCATCTGGCAACAGCAACTGGGTTACTTGTATTGTACCATCCAGTAGAAAACTATCTAACGCTCAATTTATTTTAATTCAAGTTAATTGATTTTAAAATAATTTATTTTTATTTTTATTTGTATTTTTTTACCTAAAATTAATTTTAATTAAAAACTAATATTATGTAATTGTAATAATTCATTGAAAATATAATTTTTGTAATCTTATTAAATTTTTATAATTTTTTTTTAGTTTAAGGCATTGAAAAAGAAAAATTCATAAAAATTTAATAACATCATGAAAATTAACTTTCAAATGGATTATTGTATCTACATAATATTGACTTTTAAATGAAATTGATTTCAGATAAAAAAGATGTAAAAATAAAATAAGTCAATTCACCTAAGTTAAAATGAATCGGGTGTAAGTCTCTCTTCTTTTATTTATAGTTTTAGCAAGCCAAAAATCTCCAAATATATAACGTGAGAAAGCCTAAAGATAAGATTAATTCTTCGGTTGTTTAAGTCTCAATTATAAATAAAGGGCTTGAAATTTATTTATGACTTTTTAATATGCTCTTTGATTTAAGTTTGAATAAATTTTTAAATTTGATATTCATTTAAGCCAAGCTTTACTTACTGCTTGACTTGACTTAGTTTGGTTTTAGTTTTACGTAACATTTTCCCCTTGATTTTAAACTTATAACTTAAATTTTAGATTTGAATTAGAACTCTTTTTTTTTTTTTTTTATCTAGGTTAAATAAATTATCAAGCCAAATACTCATTTTAAACCAAACTTTAACTTACTGGAGTACTTGTTTTAGTTCGGTTAGGTTTCAGCCTTCATTTTGCGTGTTATGCAATGTATATATATCCATGTACTGCATTTTTATATGATTCTGTATCTTTGTTTTTATTTTATTTTTCAGAAAATTGCTCGAGCAATAGTATCTAAAGTAAATCATGCATAGTTCTTCCTCCGAAAAAGAATATGTTACTTATTTTATTTTCATAAGTTTATATTATCACTCTCCTAGCTACACAGATATGTGATTGACTGATGGTACATCTCTGTAAGCTTGCCAATACCCCAAGGGAAACTCCTCAGGATCCCAGAAATAAGCACACCTTGGGGAACCTGAGGGCAATGACCTTCACGTATCACTCCCCCAAGGCACACCCCAACTTGGCCGTCGTCAACCTCAAACACCTGCTGAGGACCAAGCTCGAGCAACTGCTAAGCTTATTCTCCCCTAAGCACATTTTCATGCAGGCAGTTGGAAAAAAGCTGTTAAACTCCACAGTAGGCAGCAATGCTAGCAAATCTACTGGAATAGGGGGCGCGTAGCTAGCTCAACTGATGCTCCAAATCAACCCAAGAGACCATATATAAAAGGCCCATCACCAACCATATTAGGTATGTTGTGTTCAACATCTACAGCTTGCTACACCGAACCAAAAGACTGACTTGAGTATCGAAAACTCCTCCCATTGGGAAACACCATAGGGAATCCCTCCTCTGCTCCTTCCCTTACCATGTCCTTGTTTTGTAGATAGCTCGCTGAAGGCTTGTCCCAGTAACCCCCAAAGGCCAAACTCCACCAATATGCATGTCTACTTCTTTAATGTAAGAGAGAGTTATAAGGGGAATCCTATTAATAATTGCCTAATCTAAACCCTACCCACCCAACCTAAACCCACTCTTTAACTGTAAAGAGGAGAAATCTTTTACATAAATCAGGATTTGAACCCTGACTAGCCGATATGATGGTTGGTAAATTTTCCGAGAAGCCATCGACTTAAATATATGTTGCATGCATTTGATGGTTCTCGGATGATTTTATTTGGAAGAATTATAAAATTAGGTTTCTCGTATTTATTTGGAATTACATGTATTCACAACTTTTTTAGAAACCACTACTAAAAAAACCTTAATTTCTAACTGCCCTTATTTCCAATGGTCAAACAGTTGAAAATTTCCAATTGCCAAAACCGTTGGAATGAACACAAAACTATTTCCAACGGCTTAGCAGTTGGAACTTTTACGAGATTAAATTTAGATAATATATATAATATTTCCAACAGATGGCTTTAGCCGTTGGAAAGTATGTACTATGAGTTTCAACTAACGTGTGTTTTTTATATATAATATTTCCAACGGCTTGAGCCATTGGAAAATGGGTAAACTAATGGGTTTTTAGCACATTTTTTATATATAAGAGTTCCAACGGCTTAAGCCGTTGGAAAATATGTAGTTATAATTAATTTGTTTGTTTGGTCCATCATGAGGATAAATTTCCAACGGCTTTAGCCGTTGGAAATTTTGAATTTTAGGCGAAATTATGTTGAAATCGTTCCAACGGCTAAAACCGTTGGTATTTTGTGTGAAGGGAAAAAAATTCTCGAATTTCCAACGGCTTTAACCGTTGGAAGTCATTATCAGGATTTTAGGCATTTAATTGTTCTATTTCCAACGGCTATAACCGTTGGAAAAAAAAGAAAATATATACAATTTTTGTTTTTCAATGTTTCCAACGGCTTCAGCTGTTGGAAAAGTAATTAGTACATCCCTCCGCTTCCAACGGCTTCAACAGTTGGAAAATCATTAAATTAAACGGTGCATTTTGGAAAAATTTTTCCAACAGCCAAGGCAGTTGGAAATTAGTAATTTAAAATCACCCCCTGAGGCAATCGTCTTCTTCCCAGACGCGTTTCTCTCCTCGTCTCTCTCCTCTTTGCGACTTCCTTTCTCGCACACGCACACACAGCACCTTCGTTTCTTCAATTAAGGGGTTAATCAAGTTCCTAGAGCTTATTTTGACGTGGATCTGGTATGGTTTTGCTTGATCTGTAGGTTAGTTTGGATTTATTTTGAATTTTTTCCATTGTTTTTTTGCGGATTTGTGTAGTTTGCTTTGTTTGTTGATAATGTGTTGATGATTTTGCTTGTTGTAGCTGATTCAAAGCTATTTCGAGGGATTTGAAGGAAGTTAACTGTCGGATTTGAGGTTAGTTCGTTACATACGTATTTTTAATTTTTTTTTGCAAATAATAGTTAAAATTCAGATTAATTTCATGGTATTTTGGTTTGAAATATGTGAAATGTATGTGATTTGTAGTTGTTGATTGTTGGATGTGAAGTATTTGGGTTACCCATTATAATTTAACATTTATGTCAATTTTCTTACTGTTTTTCTTAATTTCGGGATTAATTAAAAAATAGAAAATAATTAGTTTTAAGTAAATTGTTTAGGTTGTATATTTATGTGTGAAATTATTTAGTATAATTAAAAATATTTAATAATTACTTTTAAGTAAATTGCTTATACGTAGTATATTTATGTGTAAAATTAGTTAGTACATATAAAAATAATAAATAATTAGTTGGGCTTAAATTGTTTAGGTTGTATATTTATGTGTGAAATTAGTTAGTATAATTAAAAAATAGTTAGTAATTAGTTTGAACTAAATTGTTTAGGTAGTGTTATTATGTGTCCACTTCGTTAGTATATTTTAAAAATAGGCCCTCCTTGGTAATTCCCTTTCTGTTAGTAAAGTCTCTTTCCCCTCCTCCTTCCTTCGCTGAGGTATTTATTTATGTGTCAAATTAGTTAGTATATTTAAAAATAATAATTAATTAGTTTTATGTAAATTATTTAGGTAGTATATTTTGGTGTGAAATTAGTTAGTATCTTTAAGCGTAGGAATAATTAGTTTTAAGTTAATTGTTTACGTAGTATATTTGTCTGTGAAATTAGTTAGTATATTTATAAATAATAAACTTTACTGTTTTAAGCACATAGTTTAGGTAGTATATTTATGTGATCTGAAATTAGTTAGTTATTTTTAAAAATACCAAATCTTTAGTTTGAAGTCAATTGTTTAGGTAATATATATTGTTAGTATGTATAATGTTTAATTGTATTTATTCTTACAATGTTTTCAGAATTGGAATTAATATAAACGTACAAAATATTTCTATTTAAATAAGTTTATTTGATTAAGTTTGACCTTGAATAATAATATATGTCAATAATAATAATAATAGTAATAATATATAATACTTGAAAGAATAATTATTATTGTAAGAGTAGTAGTAAAGTCATTAGTAATAATAATAATAATTATTATTATATACTAATAATAATTATTATTATTATAATTGATTAATCAAAATACGAGTAATATATAATAATAATAATAATAATAATAATAATAATAATAGTAATAATATATTCTTTTATTATTTAAAGAATAAATATTATTCTAAGAGTAGTAGTAAAGTAATAGTAATAATAATAATATTATTTATTCTAATTATAATAATAATAATAGTAACAATAGTAATTAGTAGTAGTACCTAGTAAACGTAATAATAATAATAATAATAATTCTAATTATACTAATATTAATCCAATAAGAGTAATAATAGTTATAATAATAAGTATTATTATAAAGAAAATAGTAATTATGGAGGTTTTTTTATTATTATATTATTATTATTATTATTATTATTATTAATTATTATTATTTTTATTATTAGAATATACTAAATCCAATAAGACTAATAATAATAATAATAATTATTATTATTATTATATGACATTATTATAATATTAACAATAGTAGTAGTAGTACTGTAGTTCCTAGTAATAAATAATACATAATAATTATTATTATTGATTATAATTATACTAAGAATTAATCCAATAAGAGTAATAATAATTAGAATAATGAATATTATAATAAAATAATACTAATAATATATAATAATTGAAAGAATAAATATTATTCTAAGAGTAGTAGTAAAGTAATAGTAATAATAATAAGTAATAATAATAATAATAATAATAATAATAAATAATAATAATAATAATAATTATTATTATTCTTATTATTATTATTATACTAATAATAAATCCAATAAGACTAATTTATAATCAATACTATTAATTAGATATTATTTTATATTATAATAGTAAAAATATATAATAATTGAAAGACGTAAATATTATTGTTTAGCTTAGTAGTAAAGTAATAGTTATAATAATAATGATAATTATTATTATTATACTAATAATAAATCCAATAAGAGTCATCATTATTCTAATACAAATAGTGCAAATATATAATAATTGAAAGAATAAATTTTATTCGAAGAGTAGTAGTAAAGTAATAGTAATAATAAGAGTAGTAGTAATGGTAATTATATGGATAAAATATTTATATGTAATAGTAATACATGCGATTTGTGGGTTTAATTTTTTTATATGATTTAATTTACGAAATTAATTTTATGTGTTCATGCTTTTGTAAATATCATAAAGGTAAATATATAATTTCCATTGGTAGGCCTCCATGGATCAAGAACGTAGTTGGATGTATAATAGTCGTTATTTACCTGGTCGAGTTGGGTACAAAGAGGAGTGGGAGACAGGGGTTAAGCAGTTCATAACATTTGCGTGTAGTAACCCAGGTCACATGGATGGAAACAAAATATGTTGCCCGTGTAGGAGATGTAAAAATTTGAGGTTTAAGGATTGTGATGACGTTAGAGTTCATCTATACAAATGAGGTTTCATGCCTTATTACACAAACTGGACAGCTCATGGAAAGCCATTTAATGAATGTTCGCATCAGCCTTTTGATAATTGTGATTGGAATGACAATGCTGAGTACAGTTCAAATGTCAAACCCATATGCTTGAATGATATATGATGCAGCAGGACCAAGTGCACATCAGAATTTCACTGAAGTGGATCAAGAACCTAATGAAGGTTTTAAACAATTTTCTGATTTACTGTACTCCACTAGTACACCTCTGTGGGATGGATGTGAGAAGCATTCTGAGCTGTCTGCTGTAGTTTGTTTGTTAAACCTTAAAGCAGAATATCATATACTAAGAGGGTGTTATGATGTTATCGTGGCCTTGATGAAAGAGACATAGCCAAGTGACAGCAAGATGCCATCCAATTGGTATGAAACGAAGAAATTAGTTTCACAACTAGGTCTTGCACATCTGAAAATTGATACTTGTGTTAACGACTACATGTTGTTTTGGAATAATGATGAAGATGGTTCATAATGCAAGTTTTGTGGTGAATCTCGGTTTAAGCCGAGGAAAGCTGGGCGGGGTAAGGATAGAGCAAGAAAGACTATGCACTATTTATCACTCACTCCTCGCCTTCAGCGACTATATGCTTCACTTTCAACTGCAGAGCACATGAGGTGGCACAGTGAGCATCAATCCGACCCAAATGTTTTAAAACATCCTTCAGATGGGGAAGCATGGAAACATTTTGATTCCACGTACCCGTGGTTTGCGGCGGATGCCTGAAATGTTCGCCTTGGAGTTTGTTCTGATGGCTTTGTGCCTTTTGGAAACTCTGGTAAATAGTACTCATGTTGGCCTGTCATTGTTACTCCGTATAATTTGCCTCCGTGGATGTGTATGAAGAAACCATATATGTTTTTAACCGCATTGATACCTGGCCCTCGAAGTCCACGTCAGAATATTGATGTGTATTTACAACCTCTTATTCATGAATTGAAGCAGCTATGGGAGGATGGGGTCGAAACATGGGATGTTTCACTTAAACAAAATTTTCAGCTCTGAGCTTCGGTTTTGTGGACCATAAATGACTTCCTGGCGTATGGGATGTTGTCAGGATGGATGACTCATGGGAGGTTATCTTGCCCTATTTGCATGGATGCTAGTAAAGCATTCCAACTTGAACACGGGAGGAAGACTTCATTCTTTGATTGTCATCAGCAATTTCTCGAGTTAGATCACCCATATAGAAGAAACAGAGTCGCCTTTAAGAAAGGAAAGTTGAGAAATCGTTGCCTCATGAGCATCTACCGCCTGAAACAATATATGATCGTATCTCACATTTGCCTGCTGTAGTTCACAATGGACAGGTTGTAACCATACCAAGTTATGGCAGAACTCATAATTGGACAAAACGCAGTATTTTCTGGGAGTTGCCGTATTGGAAGAGTAATTTAATCCGCCATAATTTGGATGTTATGCATATCGAGAAGAATGTTTTTGACAATATATGGAATACAGTGATGGATGTGTCCAATAAAACTAAGGACAACGTGAAGGCTCATAAGGACTTTGAGATGTTGTGTAGTCGATCAGAGCTAAATTTAATTCCTCAAGGCGACGTCCGAGCATTTAAACCTAAAGCCACTTTTGTACTAAACAGACATCAGAGATCTAATGTGCTGAATTGGGTTAAAACACTTAGACTCTTAGACAGCTATGCATCAAACCTTGGGAGGTGTGTTGACAGTAATGTAAGTCAGATGTCTGGTATGAAAAGCCATTATTGTCATGTAATGATGCAGAGGCTCCTCCCAATTGCACTTGAAGCAATTCCTGAAAAATATTTGGAAACTGTAGACCGAGTTAAGCCAATTCTTCTGAGATTTATGCTCTCCAGAGTTAGATGTAAATCACAAGGTCGAGTTGGAAGCCAATATTCCTGTCATACTTTGTAAGTTGGAAAGAATTTTTCCACCGACTTTTTTCGATTCGATGGAACATTTGCCGATTCACCTACCTTACGAAGCAAGGGTTGAAGGGCCCCGTTCAATATAGGTGGATGTACAAATTTGAGCGTTGTATGCATGACCTCAAAATGAAGGTATCAAATAAGACTCATGTAAAGGGTTTAATTTGTGAAGCATATCTAATTGAGGAGACCTCTACATTTTGCTCTCACTATTTTGAATCCCATATTCCACATACGGCAACTAGAGTACCTTGTAATGATGATGGCGGACAAGGACCATATGATGAATCGGTGTGGTCGATCTTTAGATACCCGGGGCGGCCATATGGTGTATCAAGATATCGATATCTTGATGACAATGAATTGAGGGTCGCTACTGCATATGTGTTACTAAATTGTAAGGAAGTAAAGCCGTACCTCGAGTAAGTGAAATAAGACATATTTTTTTTTAGCCAACTTTATTAAGTACTAATACTTTTCTTCTTTTATACTAAACTCATCAAGTTTATGGCTCCATCGACCTCTTTCTATATCTTGTAGTTTGTTTGTTGATGAAGTGCGTACGCAT